>JALPQI010008328.1:0-47208 GCA_025490895.1 Thaumatotibia leucotreta | reverse complement strand
CTTAAAAATTTGAGCTCATTCGTGTAATAGGAACGTGCAGACTTTCATCTGAAATTCCCATACAAATGATGATGGGAAAGTGTAGTCAAGTAGTTGATAAATGATAATTATTTGTGAGCTGCTTAGCAAAAATGTTCCACCTTGTCGCTTGGTGTAAGCCAATTCCGTCCTTGTATTAAGCGACAAAGTAGGACGTTTTTACTATAACTCTCATATTTATTGTTTTTCTGTTCTTTTTATGAAATAATGTCGTTGGAGAATCTGATATTTATTCTGAGAAGAAAAGATTGTCGACGACTGCTTCTTTGTAAAAAATATCACGCACATGAGAAGGTTGTGGTAAAGTCAATCTGCAAAAACAATTGCTATTTTACAAGCACATCGATTAAATCAAACCAACTTCATACTAAATCCCTGATAAATTCATACAAATCATCCCAAATGACTCACCATCAAAGCAGACAAACGTATTTCTTCTCATTCACGTATACATGTATGTTGCGCAAACGCAATTATCGCTAAGAATTCCTTGGCATTGGCATAGGATTGGTCTAAAAGTGGCCTGTGGGAACAGTCAATGATAAATATTTGGAAATTAATCAATTTAATAATACACTCTGCAGTGTAATACCTAAATTTCGAAACAAGGGTGAGAACTGAGAAGTAATGCGCAATGAATGACTGTAGAGTTAAATACGAATTACCCAAAGTATATATATATTGTAGGCCTATGTGTTTGGCAGTGGACGACTTATGGCTAAAATGATGATGCCATATATGTATTATAAGTAGTACAGTAAGTACACAATGCTGTCGAAATTTTAGAGCGTTTTATGTTGTTATGAAGCGCGGTAAAATATTTCCATCATTAAGCAGTGCGAAAAGGAGAAAATTCGTAATAGTTAATAGAAAGCGATGTGTTAGACATAGGTTTTTAATTAAAAAAAATACTATCTCTACTCCATACTTGGATACATAGTTACAAGCACACTTCAAATCAGTGTTAAGATTTGCAGACATTAAGACTAGCAATAAAAATAACTGGATCCAAACAGGCTGTCTATTTGCGAAGTGAACGGACGCCAGCTGATTCTGAGTGATGACGTCCAGACAGCCATCTGAGAGAATGCCAGGAATGTCAGTTTAGTCAAGACTAGCTGTTCCCGCGACTTCAGGACGCCAGTGTTGACGTGCAGCATACGTCACTTTTTAACCTTGCGCGATTGACAGAGACATGCGATGTCATTGCCGGGCAGGCGGGCACGATGCACTCCCTACCCAAATACACGAACATCTTCCGACATCATTTGGGTTCGGACATTTTGGATGGCTCAATAGTGACCCAAGAACGAATCTCTAAATCTCTACAGAGTCACTGTTAATCTTTTGATAAACATATCTAACAACGTCGATCTGCTGAGTCAACAAAAAATACCGCTCACAATCCCAAGCGACATACGTAAGAAAGCGACGACGTAGGAATGAGAACAGTATGGTTATTGGCCTACCGCAAACATTGAAAATATTAAATTTCGAGCATTATTATCTCTGTCACTGTAACAAACGCGTAATCGGAGTAACAGAGAGCATACACGAAAGTTTCGATTTCGATAGTCGCATCGCAGGTCTTAATGTGACATTTTCGCGGAATTGGTACCTAACGTTCCGGGAGCACAGAAGAATTTTTATGCAGGAACTTTTTATTTACACTGCATTGCAGCATTGTCAACTCCAGATTAACCTCGACTTTTCATTTACGATAAGGTGGAGTAGAGCCACTTTGTTGTACCAATATAAAAAAAAACTTATATGGTACTCACTCCTCCATATATAAGGGGGTGAAAATTGGGAGCACAATCTACTCAGTTTCTCATTTATTATGGTAAGTACATATATCCAGTGGCCACTACTTGCTAAGTACCACACTCATGAGTATGGTATAAAACCTGGGTTATTCTGGTGATATTCACACGCCTATGTATACAAAAAGTTTCTAACCTATGATTCACAAACGCCCGGGAGGTAATCTCCTACGAATTTTAAAATAAATCCGGAATGCATTTATTCTATCTCTCTTTACAATAATATTCGAAGTATGATACGATTAAGGCGGTGTAAGTCATGCGAAAAGCACTACAAAGATTTCGTACACATTCCGAAATAGTCTACTTTTATTACAAGTTTCAAATTACTATGATAAAGGTTTGAAAACCATGAAACCACCTAACTATAGTCCAAAAGCTCCCAACATTGGTCCAAAACAGCGAGTACGTTCCAATAGGTGTAATTGTTATTAGTATTAAACGTGCTATTCAATTCATAAGCAAAAACTCCTCATTAAAATAATAAAAAGTTGGACAAAGCCAAGAAGAAGATTGGGACTGATGCTTATTTAGGAGTTGAAATTGTGGACCAAAGTTCTTTGGACCATAGTTGAGAGGTTTTACGGAACCTATTCTAACTATGCTTATACGATCCAGTAATAGGCAAAAATTTGCGGGGAAACCTACAACATAATTTATTTTTATAGATCTTCCTTTATTGATTTGTATAATGTAGGTCATGGTTGGTACCTTAGCAGTTGTTACAATACTGTTTAGAACCTTGCAATTTTTTTACTATGTAATGTACCTATCTATACAGTATTCGTGGTTTAGGGCTACAAAACTCCCACAACAAAATACAATGTGGAAAGGGACGACGTTTCGTCCGAGTTACCAACCATTACGATGAACTTTCAGTATAGTAACAACAAAGATTATATAAAAAAAATTAACCCCTCATACAAAGTGAGTGATTAGTTAGAGTTATATAGTTTGGAAAAGTCAATTTTCCATGTACGCTTTCGATGTTGGTCCCAAACTGAAAGTTCATCGTAATGGATGTTAGACTCGGTCGGTAGCGGGAAGGAACGTCGTCCCTTTCCACCCTGTATACTAAGCCACTGACTGACCATACATTTTGAATATTGAAATTATGAATACTTGTATGTCAATGGGGAATATGTAATTAATGAATTTATGTAATAATTTTAATGTAACAAAACGAATGATGAACCTATACTATGACGTTCAAAAAATATTATTTAAGGATTTATTTTGAATAAATGATTTTGACTTTTGACTTTTTGAAGGTGATCCACCGTAGACTACGAACCCTGTAAAGTGTTCGTAACGTCGGGATGATACAATCCGTTAAATAAAATAGGTTTATTCCATGAATAATTATCACGGCAACCGAAGAAAACATTATGGAAAATTTAAAGTTATCAAATGCACTACCGAATTGATTCAAACTCTGTGCTTCCCTTAGGTAATTATTATGAGGAATTACTGTACAAGCGATCAATTACTGGGATATAAATTATACGCTCAGACCACATACGTTTTGCAAAACAGCTTCCATGCCCTAAAATTATGCAAAAACGTTAACAACAACCTTCTCAGCTGATAAATATCACTCACAGTGACATGCAATTTACAATTACGGTTTTCGTGCGCGTAAAAAACGAGCCAAGTAATTCAATTTTCGTCCGCAACGAAATATTGTCGCATACTTGATTTTGAATGGTTCCGAACAAGTTTATTTGACCGACCTTTTTAGTTAACCTTTATCTCGGTCGACGTACAATAAAAAGGAACAATATTCGGCAGTATCTGTAAGGTATAGTAATTAACGAAAATGGAATTGGCTTTAGCAACATACATCTATAAATGACAGACGATTTCATACTAAAACATAAGTTTATCAATAGTAGTATAGGGTATTTACTATGTCAATATATATTGTAATATATCGACGCTTATCATGAATAACGCTACATATTTAGACAATAATATTATCTTATCATAATTTGAATTCTAACAATGAAGTACTAGCATTCCAATTGCACGCACGTACTATTTTGAAATACAACGTTGTTCACGATAAGCGTCGATATATCGACGCTTATCATGAATAACGCTGCATTAGAAGGTGCTACAGTATAGTCATTTCAATTCTAATAATGTAGCACTAGAATTCAAATTAGAAGCAAGTATTATTTTTGATTACAGCGTTGTTCATGATAAGTACTATACTGTATAGCACGATATACTGTTGCAAATTTAAATGAGTAACATTACATGACCCCGTTTATAATAATGTAAATCAGCATATTGTTAGCTTAAAACCTTATATAATTTTAAATTTTCTTGGACTAATCCTATAGGTACATAAATAGTTACATACATATTAAAGCAATTTAAATGCTGGTAGGTACCTAATTATTTGTAATAAAAGTAATTATATTAGGTATAAAACTTTAAACTAAATATTACCGTACATTGAGTCAAATCAACGTTATTGAAAAACATTTAGTGTCCTAACACTAAGTACTAGTTATCTACAAGTATTAGGTAAGTACGCTTTACTGGTCGTATAATTTATTTCCATACATTTGAGCGCGTGGACAGGTGAGGGGGTGCTAAAATTGTGCTTTATGGACTCAAGCATAATTTATAATCAGCTAAATATGGACTACCACTATGCTATTATTCATTCGTTACTTTTCCTACATATGCTGAAAAATACTTGTTAGACAAGAATCCGAAAACGAAACTAAAATACATATGATCAGGTTAAAAGTTTCAAAATATAACTGATACTCGTAGCAGGAAGACACTTTCATATTTAATCCAAAGCAGCTGTACTTATCTATTTTTATTAACGATAAAAGATTATCACCTATATGTATATATTATATGCACGGGCCAGAGACAGCTCTCTGGCCCGTGCAGCATTTTAGCCACCCAAAACGCCTCAACAAACGGAACTACAGGTCTACGACCATTGAAGTAACCAACCAATTGATTGCTAAACAGAAATTAACGTATTCAAATACTGTAACTGTATTGTGGAGGTAATTAATATCATTGATGTACTGTTAATGACCAGCTTTGTTGTTTGAGGCAGTTTGTTGAAAAAAAATGCTTAATCATGCGTTCATTAGTCATCTGATGGGGCCTCCTGGACAGGTGCTCGAAAGTATGAAGTTAGCGTTTTTAGGGTTCCGTTTTGGCTACGACTTATGAATTCGTCATGTCATTCATAACCAGTTTACTAGGAAATTGTAAGTACTACAGTAATGTTATTTGATAACGGTATGTCTTGTATGAAATGCAACAAAAATCTGATACTAAATTGAAAATAAAAACCTTGGGGTTGCGGTCCGTTGTTTATAAGCGGATGAGGTGCCAAAGATCTTTTAAATTGATATGAAGATTTCTAGAAGACTGTTTCTTTAAGTGAACTGTTTTCGAAATATATTATCAGCTCTCAAATTCGTAAAAAATATTCCCTCCCCCTCTTTTTTTTAATAAACTCTTACGACAATTTCTAGTCTGATTAAAGTATCTCTTACCGTTTTCGAGATTGATTCACTATATTTTTTATATTTGCTGCTACGAAACCCATTGTGCTCGAGTCTGATTTGTCCTTGATCCGTTTTACTTTTCTTACAAAAATAATAATGTAATAAGTTAATAACAACATAGTTTTTGTCTTTGGTTAACGCTAGTAAGATGTTTTAAAAAATATAAGTAAAGGAATGTTTAAAATCTCGCTTTACTAATTGGTTTGTAAGTTGGTTAGGTACATTAATCTAATCATATAATAAATCGACGCCTATAACATCTACCTCAAGATGCGGATAAATATCAACATATGACAAAACAACAATTAAGTATAAATAAAACGTTTTAATAGTGCAAAAACAAATAGTTAGAAATATACCACTCCGGCTCCATTTAACATTTATTCTATAACATTATTTAAACCAATCGTTCTTAATATAACTAAGTACCATAATTTTGAACTCGCAATCCGAAACAAACACTTTGCGGACTTTATTTTTATGACTTTTCTAATATAATTATAATTCAACGTTGTATAGCTTTCGAATCACAATAAAATTGTATTGTACTTTCGTAGTGGAACACAAATGTAGAGAATGTTTAGAAATTTGTGTAACAGTTTTGGATAATTTCGTTTTTTTATTTTTATAAACAAGCGCAATAGTTAATAGGTCCAGCCACGTCCAGCAAAGTACCTTTTACAGCCAGTCAGTATTCATGTATTGCTAAGCGCCTGCAATTTTCCTCGAAATATTAGCGACGTCCGATGTTTAGTGGAATACTCTGTTAGGCGCAATTCTTTTAGTTATATTTTAGACGAAAATCTCGCACGAATTGAAAAGTCGAGTACCTAATACGCGAAGAGTACCTAATAATAAAAAACCTAAATTAAAAAAAAACAGGTGACTAAACCTACGAACTAATGTGATTGAAAATAGTTCGATGTTATAAACTGGGTTCCTATACATATAAAAGTTTTGATGGGTGTGTAAAATCCTAGAGAACAAAAACTTCGAGGTAATAGCTTCGGCCAAAGGTACAGCGACCAGGAATCACAGATCAGTGTTCTTGGGTTGAGTGGGTTTGTATTTTGCTTTTTTTAGTACCATAATGAACGTATTCCAAAAGTCAGACATTTATCATCAAGTATGCCTGTAATGCTTGTTTAGTAATTCTACATAAATGTACTGTACGTATATGGTTACATATGTAACTGCCGAACTGCACGCGAGTATTTACCCTTCTTACTATTTATTAATCAATTTATATAGGTACGACATTAAAGAGCTCTCTCGCACTTAAAGAAACCAATACTTTCGTATGTTTTAAAATTAATTAATAAAAGTTGAGTTTCCGTACGTCTAGTCTAGCCCTGTAGGTAGATATATGTGGACCCTTAAATGTACTTAATTAATATGAGAACACACAAAAGAATTGGTAACTCTCGTTACAGTCGTGTGGATTTACGAGTATCTGTCGTATTAAAACAACGATTATCTAATCCAATAGCCATAGTGAAGTTGGTATCGTTTTCCCGTATCTACGCAAATTGTGCGTCAAAAGTGACGTGTATTTACATTTTGGCTCTCTTGTTGGCTAACATTTTTTCCGGAACACCTGCGTTGTGTTACTAACTTCTTGGCATAATGATTTAAAAAAAAATCTAGGTATAACTGTTTTACACATACACCGTAATGTAAGTATATATTACTAGATCGGTAGAGTTGATCCTCACGAAGCTTTTTATAAATGGCGCCAGCGTAGGTTTAAAAGTGTAAACTACTTAAATTGAAAGTTACTTACCTATTATATAACAAAAATTCACGGGATTGTAAGTCATATATTATTCATATTAATATTACAGACTTAAACTCCGAGAAATTGCATCCAATATCCGATCACGGTGATAACAAACCACAAAATAACAGCTGGGTTTAGGGCCCGTTCAGACGGACAGCATTTCAACTGCAACCCAGCTGCAAAGTGGCAGTTCTGATGCAGTTGGACCAACTGCATCAGAACTGCAAACCCATTGTGCAGTCCGCTTGCAGCTGTCATGCAGTTCGGTCAACCGCACACCAACTGCAATCTGGCTACAATTTTGTTATGCAGTCGTATTGCAGTTGGTACGACTGCAATATAACTGCAATGCAGCTTGGTTATCTATTCAGTTCAGTTTTTAGTTCGTAAACATACACTCGAAGTTGTAGACGAATATATATATACCTAGGACAAACTATCCAGTTAGGTAGGTCCAACTTCGAGAAAGAGGTCAATTGTCGAATCCGACTCGGTTGGGCAGCGTTCGGGAAGCTACGACATATATTTTCGTCCAATATTCCGCAGTGTTTGAAGACGAAAGTCTTTGATCAGTGTATGTTGCCAGTGATGACATACGGTACTGAAACGTGGCCGCTTACAATGGGCCTCATAAGAAGGCTCAAAGTCACCCAAAGGGCAATGGAGAGGGCTATGCTAGGAGTCTCTCTGCGTGATCGGATTAAAAATGAGACCATCCGCAGCAGAACCAAAGTAACCGAAATAGCTCTCCGAATAGCTAAATTGAAGTGGCAGTGGGCAGGGCACATTGCGCGTAGAACCGATGGCCGTTGGGGCGGAAAGGTTCTTAAGTGGCGGCTACGTACC
This sequence comes from Thaumatotibia leucotreta, assembly GCA_025490895.1. Classification (NCBI taxonomy): domain Eukaryota; kingdom Metazoa; phylum Arthropoda; class Insecta; order Lepidoptera; family Tortricidae; genus Thaumatotibia; species Thaumatotibia leucotreta. Next base: position 39,169 of record JALPQI010008328.1, on the reverse strand, counting down.
GGAAGGCGTAGCGTGGGTAGGCCCCCCACAAGGTGGACTGGTGACCTAGTGAAGGTCGCAAGAGTCCGCTGGATGCGGGTGGCGCAGGATCGGTCATTGTGGTAATCTTTGGGGGAGGCCTATGTTCAGCAGTGGACGTCTTTCGGCTGATGTGATGATGATGATGATGATACACTACACACATTATGAGCAGTTCTATTGGAACTGCCACTTTGCAGCTGGGTTGCAGTTGAAATGCTGTCCGTCTGAACGGGCCCTAAAGTGTTCACGTAGTTTACAAATGGTATTTAACGCATCCAAACACCTCATCATTCAGCCACTTCATAATAGCACGACTCTCATCAGGCATCAATCAATAAATCGTTTACTGCAAACTAGCTTTTGATTGCGAGTTTATTCCTGGACCACATGGGCTTGCAAAAACAATTACGAAAAAAGAAGAGTAAAGATATTAAAGATGAAAAAAGTAAATACCCCCATCCCTAGCCAAGATGGCAGTCTATGATCGTATACGATAAGTACCTAATAAATGTATCAAAATGACAGATTTTAAACGAAAAAACAACGTGACCATGATGTATGATGGAAATGGTCACGTGACTTCGTTCGAATCTGTCGTTCTCATACATTTATCACTTTTCGAGTATCGTATACGGTTGCAGAATGCCATCTGGGCAAGGCCTGCGTGAAGAGTGCGAGAAATATTTATGGCGATGAAGTTTAACATCAATTTCAGTTACCTACAAATTATGTAGGTATATCATCCTAGTATTTACCAATGACTTTTAACTGAAATAAATAATAGAAGTCAAACCGGGTTATGACTCAGCTAAAGGTATCATATTAATCGTAATATATTTCAGCTTAATCAGATAAATTGTTAGATCTTCGTTTTTCCACTGTATTCAATATAAATTGTAGGTATTCAACCATCTACTTTAGGTACGTTTTTCGACAATCTTCATTCGCTAATGTATTTTGTGAATAGTCCGAATTTGAGACCTATATGCTGTATTCCTGAAGCGGTGGTGGCTCAGTGGTTTAGACGTTTGACTTTCAATCCGGAGGTCATGGGTTCAAATCCTGGCTCGTACCAATGAGTTTTTCCGAAACTTATGTACGGAATATCAGACGATATTTATTTACCATTAGCTTTCGGTGAAGTAAAAACAACGTGAGGAAACCTGCATACATCCGCGAAGAAATTCAAAGGTGTATGTGAAGTTCCCATCCCAACCCGCTTAGGGCCAGCGTGGGGACTATAGCCCTATCCCTCTCATGTATGAGAGGAGGCCTGTGCCCAGCAGTGGGACATTATATAGGCTAAAATATTTATGCTGTATTCCTATATGCAAAATGTATCCCAAGATCAACAGCTAAGTCAAAGCTGTGTTTTGATTATAACATTCAAACTTACAACTCGGAGTCAATTTCTTGCACTAGCAGAAATCTGTTGACAAATTTAGCGCAATCAAATTTAGACCATTTCGGACCGTGTCAAGTTCGATTATATCTTAACGCTTCTGCGACTTGCATTTGATTATAGGCGTAAAAACTGGCAAGATCGCCGTCTGGTCACACGTGGTTTACAACTGACGTATGTTCCTTAAGGGTCTGGTCGCTTACGACGTTTTCGCATGGGACGGTCGCTGGCAGTGGGCCAGCTACGCTTCCGCTGAGGTTTGAAATTATGGATGAATTTTAAAAGTATTGATGATAGTTTGAAGACGGCTAACCTCCTTTATTCAATAGGTGTTCGAAAATATCAGAGTTGTAACAAGTATTAGCTGATTATTACATAGGTATTAATAAAAAAATCTCTATTGTAGCTATACAATGATAAACGTGAGTGTCTTTTGTTGTGTATATGTGGAAGAGATGGATGACCTTATCCATCGTAAAGTATGATAAAAGATGTCGGACCATGCTCACTGTAGGGTTCCGCATTCCGTAGATATTCAAAAACGACTGAGCCGATTATGTTCGAAACAATTTTTTTTTAAATATTCGATAAGCCCCTATTTTTATTCTATATTATTATCTTATTCTACCACTTTGTCGGCATGATTAATATGTAAACTTGTACTAAATTGCAATTTTCTAGTATGCTCCACTGAGTTATGCTGCAGACAGACAGACGGACAAACGGACAGATGGACATGGCGAAATTATAAGGATTTTCTTCCTACTACGAAACCCTAAAGTTCAGTTGTTACTGTATAATGTATACCTATGTTAGATACTTATTTACACTTTAAGAATTGAATTTTATACGCCATATTTCTCCTAACTGCACCTTAACAAAACTATATCAATTAACGTTTCTCAGTATCAGTTTTCCATTTAATTAAAGAAAGTTGCCAATAAAGCCCGCAAATTAGTCCATAAATCTCGGCTAACATCGCCGAGGTGTTGCCAGTGCCACTTCCTTCTATGGCTTGCCACTCGTGCCCAGGTATACTTTGTAAGGGCATATGTTTTAAAAGAGTTATGTAAATACGCCCTTATATGCAAACGTATGAAAAGTTATGGGTAGCGATAGGTGCCTGAATTTAAATATTGCCCGTCGCTTTTAAATTTACAGTTTTGAAATCTGGGTTATGTTTTATATATTATTGTTAAGCAGCAATTATACTTGGTTGTTCGCAGCTTGCAAACATTGTCGGTTGTCTGGCAACCGTGTGCTTAGATTCGGCGATCGCTTGCGGCTGACGACCCAGTGTAATTGCCACTTTAAATTATAATCGATATTTTAGTGTAGTAGGTACTTTTTAGAGTTGTAACTAACTTGAGACCCAAAAATATCAAAATATTATCAAACCGGGTGTCTCAAATAATTTATGCCGCGACCACGACATTGGTCTAAGGCGAGCGGCTTAGCGGAAAACCATACGTGCGAGAGGGAGTACCCATATCGGCATCCCACTCCAACTCATGGATTCGCTCGCCGCTGGTCGTCTTAGACCAATGTCGTGACCGGGCCTTTGCTCGACATGTTTTGACCCATAAAAGGGTCCTCTCACGGAGCACCCTCGGCCAAAGCCCGACGTGTAAGCCGAGGAGTATCGGTTCGATAATATTTTAATTTTTAATCGATACTTTGGCAATTGCTACATTCCCCAATCTGTAATACTTTTATCTAAATTAAGAGGGTAATTATAATTACGGTATTAAATTAAACTAAGAATAAAATTAATTAATTTTCATTGAATGTGGCAGCTCCTGCAGAAACACACTTATGAATTCACCGTTTTGTTTTTGTTTATCTTCTGTAATGTACAAATGCATTTAGCAAAACAACCATTAATTTTGCAAACAAGGCTCGAACCATGTTATTATAACCATTGACATGTAAGGATTTATTGCCCTGTCAAAGCACCGTAGGTAATTTATTTCTGTCAAATTACCCCGAAAAGAACCACCGGGCTGGCAAATCCGAAATTCGTTTTTAAACGGGGTATAATTACAGTTAAAAGGGCGGTTAAGGTAACGAACGATTACCTGTTCACTGATTACCCCTTCCTGCCTTAATTACCTAAGATATAAAATACAAGCATAAGACATAGCCTTTAATTTTGACTATAAGTTTTAGACATAATTATTCCTCTTTAAGTTATTTTTTATTATAAATAGGGATTTGTGATTATTAAAAAACCTTCATCGCAATTAAGATTTAAAGAACAGTATTAACACAGGAATTCTATTAAAAATGAAAAATATTCAATTAACACAGGAATTCTATTAAAAATGGACACTCTGCGAGCATGAGTAGCAAACTGATTACATTTAATAAAAATATTTATTTTAATTAAATAAGAAAGTAAACTTCGGAGAAACCGATTGATCAGCAATATAGAGATACTTAAAACGCGTTTCTTATTTATAATAAAATATCATACAAATTTAAAATCCAATTCGTAACATATGGATATAACTGAATCTTACATTTAGCCTGTTATTTAATAATTTCCCATTTTATTAGATCAAGATACACACCGATATTCCTGTATAAAAGATACCGGCAAAGATTTTTCCGTCTACAACAAATCATTTAACACCTAAAGGGAAACTTGGCATGAAAAAGGCTGTCAGAACCAATTTGACGCGAAATCAAATAAACCAGCCGTCGCTAGACGGTGTCATAAATTCAATCGGAAACTTTTAATATTTTCCTGTGTTTTCTAGTCTTGATGACACGGCGATTACTTAAACGGCGCCTGGCCTTAAATAGACTGGGCGACTACCGGTAATTGATTCGATTTATTTAAAAATACATTCTTGATGTAATAATTTTAAGATTTTTGAACTGGACTTTTCTGTTTATAGGTTCGAAGCGGATTCACAAAAAGTAGGTAGTCTGATGAAAGTAAATAGTTCGTAAAACAAATAATTGCTTAATTTACACAGTGTTTTTCAAGTAGGTACGGAATGGGGAAATCGGAAACTATAGAAGATACTTACAGGGAAACTATTTAACGTAAAATTAGGTTTTTTTTGTCGAAGCCAATCATTATGTGTTTGAGCATTTGTTGGAATCCGGACCAAATCACTTGATTGAGCTCCATAATCCGAAAGTCCTCTCAACCGAACTTACATTATACACGAAAAGTACGTGAAGCTGTTAAAATTAAGAAACGACGGAATTTTGATCAAAATGAGGGGCAGGGAATCTCGTCCGCGTCGAATCCCGTGATTTACAAATGTCAGCGTGGTGAAACATCCATTTCAAAGCAATTGGATGTAGTGAGTGCTGTGTGTAGGCCTAGTGACAACCCTAGCCTAGAAGTGAAAAATTCCAGCTCGCAGATACTCGAAGGTGTTGTTGATACATTTTCTCGCCAGTCTGCCTGCGACCACGGATGAACGTCATGCCCGAAACGTCAGGATAAAATTAAACGTAAGTTTACGCGATTCAGATATCAAAAAAGTATGCTGGTAATGTCTTCTTTTATTATTTAAGTTTGATATTGCAATGAGGCTTATTAGGGTTCCGTAGCCAAAATGGCAAAAACGGAACCCGTCTGTCCGTCTGTCACAGCCGATTTACTCGGAAACTATAAATGCTACAGTAACGAAATTTGGTAAGAATATGTGTTGTATAAACCGCTACAGGATTATGATACTAAATTGTAAAAAAAACCATTGGGGTGGGGGGCCTCCATACATATAACTGAGGGATAGAAAAAAATTTTTAGTTGTATATATGCGTGTGGGGTATTAATAGAAAGGTCTTTGAAAATGATATGAAGGTTTATAAGTCTCATTTTTATTTAAGCAAATAGTTTTCGAGATATCAGCTCTCAAAGTCTGAAAAATGTGTCCCCCCCCTCTATTTTTTAAACTACGCGATATAAAATTCTAAAAAAAATATATGTTATGCACATTAATAAATTCTATCAACGATTTTTGGTTTGATTAAATTATCTCCTATAGTTTTTGAGGTAGGTTGATTTAACTGTATTTTTTAATAATAAATTGATAATGATACGGAACCCTTCGCGCGCGAGTCCGACTCGCACTTGGCCGGTTTTTTTTTTTAGTTTAATTTTTAATTGTTCGTAGGTAAAAGTTTCCCTTTTTTTTGCTTTACAATACAATACAAAACTCTTTATTGCACACCTCACACGTAATAAAAAACAAAAGTTCACAAAACAAAAGAAATACAAAAAACAAAGGTCACAAAAGGCGGCCTTATCGCTAAAAAGCGATCTCTTCCAGACAACCTGTCATTTCAAGAGCGCTTATTCTTACTCTGTCAATAGAGATTATTTATCTTATGAAAACATATAAAATAATTAACCCTTGTTGACAAAGTGGAAATAAGCCCCTTTAAAAAGACTCTCCTCATTATATTACGTAGGTGTATTTATTTCGTGTATTATTACTATTTATTACTTTTTAATCAAGTAATATTATTTAGATAAAATAACGCACAAAAGTAGAAACACTAGAAACCACAGATCAGGGGCACTCGGTTGTAACTCAGTACCTAAATGTCATAGAAGTAATAAACGGGGCTAATTTCGTCCACGGGTACTTATACTTACCGAACAATAAGCAAAGAGGTAAGGGGTAAAATTTTCCTCAAGACCTCATTCTCACTCTCAGGAAACTAGGTCGCAGTAGACTTACCGTGTTGTGGGGGAGAATGGGGTATATATTAACAACGTAACTTTTAATTTTAATTTCATTAAACACTGCAGGTTTTCTACAAATTGTATTTTCATGTTATATTTTGCTCATACGTAAGGTACGTGTAGGCTATTTAATAATCCCTTAATTACGAAATCTAGGAAATGCTCAAATTGTTTCGCCAAAGATGAAACTTTATTAAAACGTTTGATGATCATAATTTTAAAATTTTGAGTGTAGTGATTAATTTAAATGAAAACTTGTAATTACTCGTATTGTTTTTAAATAAATGTACCTAATTCAATCAAACCGTATGTTAGTTCATACCCCCACACCATAAATAGGTATTCGTCTCTTGATATATTGGTCCTTTAGGGATCGTTTTAAGGAATAATATTAATAACACAATAGTTGATAATAGTTATAACACAATTTAGGTATCGAAATCGAAAAATTACAAGTCATCATGGTTTGGACGTACTTAGATTTCATGTCGTAGGTACGTACGTACGTATACTCGTATCTCCTTTGGTTAAATAGTTATACGCTTAATATATCAAACAAAAAATACTCATCAAACAAACCCCATGTTCCTCTACGTTCATAGTAAAACGACCAAATCGAAATAGAGCAAAAGAAGACCGTATTACGTTGCAATAAAGAATACGTGTGGTCAGTTTGTACGTTCCAATGGTTGTACGTTGTTTACACGCCGTGTGGAACTCGTTACAAGTTTCAAGAGAACGGCTTACAAGATTTAGGAATTAGGTTGGTTTTATTGGTTGCTGGTGGAAATCGGAATGTTGGATTAACTGAAAGCAATTGTGTAGTGTAGAGATAAAAAATGAGTACGTGCTGTCGGCCCTTTATATTTATTTTTTTAAACGGTATTGGCGGTACCCAAACCAGTTTTCCAAATTTTGGAGAATGTATAATTATATTTTAATGCTGTTTATAAATATTAAGGCTGTAGACCTAACTAAACAGATAGATAGCTAGCTATATAGAAATAACAAATCATATAGTTAGTGCTTAAATAGGTACATACATGACGACATGACAATTCGACTTATTGAAAATAATTTGAATAGGAGATTTGGAGATTGATAACAAATTTGAACTCAATATTAGGTACTAATATTGAGTTCAAAGTTATATATTTATGAGCTCATAAAACAGTGCATCAAAGGAGGTAAGTACGGAATTACCAACGAGAGTGTACCGACCGTGATGCATACAATGTTTTTCATCACACTTGCCGACAAAAAAATAAGTTTTAAGACAAAATATTATTACATGACGTACTGACATTTCTATTACTCCCTAGGGAATTTCACTTTTCTATTACCCCCGCTATGCATGCAAGCAATGGCGCGCTTAGACAGCAAGTGTGATGAAAAAGACATTGAATCCTTAAAACGTTATCACTAGCGTCTGCCTATATTATTGTCTATGCATTCCAATATATCAACTAGGACGAGTGACGTGCGTAGATACACTAACGGTTATGACGGCGGCAAACTCATGGCACTAAACACCACTCAATCTTTTTTGTTAGTTTGATCTTGAACCTTAATCTCCGTAGCTGTCATGTCATTCATGTTTGTTTACTATAAAGGTCATTGAACTTGTTCGGGCATTATTTTGCATTCAATCTTTAACGAGAACACATTATTCATACAGATTATAAAACATTACGTTATTAGCAAATTAATACCCTAGTATAAAAAGAAGGCGTAAAGATTTTATATTTTACTGAGCTCGCGATATCTATATTGCCATTACCTCCAAAGATAGAGACTTCCAAAAGTTAGATCAGTGTAGTCAATATCGAACTAACCCACAAAATTTTACGAAAGGAATATAACACCTTAGAAGAATAAGCGAAAAATTGTCTTTCAAACTGAAAAGGAGGCCTTCATTTAGCTCAGACGAACAGACACCCAGAAAAAGTTATTTTAAATTATATTAGGTAATTAAACCCACAGTTTGTGGCACTCCCAACTAAAAATACCGATGTTTTCCGCCATCCACAATAAAGTTTCCCCGAAAAACTTGTTCGTGGTAGGAAGTGCGTTTTTCTAGTTTTAACTATTCTAGTTCACTGTTGGTTTTGGCCGACGGCATCCTATTTTGTGTGGTTTTACTTAACCCGCGTGGATTGAGGATTGATCCATTTTCAATCCCGAAATAATATTCCTTTTATCATGTCATTAATCTCTCCAAGAATTAAGAACATATTTTGCACTATAACGTATAAAAAATAGATCAATTTACATGCTATCATCAAGAATAGTAGTTTATGTGACTGTACATAATGAAGGGCATCACACGAGTGTTTTAATGCCTAATTATGTACAGTTGCATACACTACTTTATCTACTCACATATCATAAGCTTCCATGATGCGTTCAGTAACCGCAAATTATGACCGGTATTGCAGGATTTTTCTTGGCTACTAAAAGTAATTATTAATAAAATAAAACAGAAAAGAAATGCGAAAATGCAGAAATTGATTTGGAACAATAACAATTATTTACAGTTTATTTACAATTCCACAATTTATTTATTTTTTCAACAAAACAAAGTAATGGCGGTATTGGCGGTAATGAATAATTCTCTGGCAGCTCAGGCAACTGTCATCGTTTTTTTTAATTCAGAGACAATCTAGAGTCAACCCCAACTATCATATCATTCGAAATCTTACTTACGGGCGACAATTGTCAATTTTGTTCGAAATCGACACTTAATTTCGAACTAAACGTCAGCTCGAGTGTTATTAGAATAAAGGCCGAAGCAAATTCCTTTGTTTTTCAAAGATGTTCGAAATTTGAATGAAATAATATTATCGAAAACGATAATATTATTTAGTTATAATAACACTTTCACAGATAAGAAATTTATTCTAACAAGTCAGTTTATTTTTATGGTGGTCATAATGTGCGGTTTTTGAACGCATCATGGACTGCTTATGATATTTGGGTAGATAAAATATTTTAAACCATCTTACTGGTCTTTGTGGGTTAGCAGTACCCATTGTAACTAAATATAACAATTTACAACTACAGGTTACAAGTAAAAGTCTTTTCATACATTAGGTGTCATTCTATCTCTTTTGAAAAGAGACTTTCAAGAGATACTTATCATATTTTTGGATAAAGTACCAAATAAGTATATACATATCACAGGAATGACCAGCGAAATACGTCATTTTGGGTACAATTGCAAATTTATAATTATTACATTAATAAGCCAAAAATAATTGATTTTTAATACGTATTATAACACCAGTGGCCTATTTCACCATGGTGACAGGTACAGGTGCGACAATTGTAAAATATAATAATAGTCACAGGCCTCCGTGGAATACAGCTGCCGCTTACTATCGGACGGTCCATGTTCTTCTTTTCCACCATCGCAAAAGTTTTAGTAATAACGTTATTATATTGTTAATAAACTTCTTTTTACTTTCCGGAAGTCGTGACAATTGTCACAAAACCTAGAACAATTTTCGTTAATTCTAGACATGAGGTTCGGCCTGTGTTAGAATTTTGCTACAATTGTTGTGTTTTTTGTGAAAATTGTAATGTTGCTTCGCAGAAAAGTCGGTATTTATTGTTGATTTCTGAATGTTTCTATATAGGTACATATTTGATGTCAGTGGCAAACAACTACACAGCCCGTCCGATGGTAAGTGGTAACCGTAGCCTATGGATGCCTGCATTAAGAGAAACTGTAATTTTACAATTGTCGCACCTGTCACCCATAGGTTGTCCATTAAACATGAATATAATAGGTACCAAAGTATTTATGCATACGTTCAGTGTGTCTATATGTAACATAGATTAGCTATTTATATTTCTCGTAAAAAATTGCGTACGCTCACCGAAATAGACGCATCAATTCTACATAGTGACAGTCTCAGAGTGTTTATTGCAGCTATATAAAGACGGTGTCTTGACCTAGTGACTCACCATTAGATGTACTTATATTAAATTTAAAATAAGCTGGATGCAATATCGGGATAACGAAAGTTACTCTAGCAAGGACTTAGGGCCTGTTCACACTAGCAATTCACTTGGGCGATTTAAAAGCGATTTCTATATAAAACTGCACGTGGTGAACTCGCGGCGATATGGCCGCGTGCAATTTTTGTATAGAAATCGCTTTAAAATCGCCCAAGTGAATCGCTAGTGTGAACAGACCCTTAGTCAAGATGGCGACATGTCAAATAACGAACAAAGAATGGCTTTTGATTGCAGCACAGGATGTAAGGTCTGTAAACCCACACTTACCTACATTTCTATTAATCCCTAGATAATTCTACTTTTCTGTAAAGAAATAAATATACAAGCAATGTCTCGCCCTCACCTTACAAGTGTGAGGGAAAAATAGTAGATTGTGTCCTCACGAGGGATCCAAATTATATATTATTATTTCCGGCAAGGACATTCATTGAAGCCCAAATGACGAGATAGATTTTACAATTGAATCTTGAACATAGTGAGGGATTCTAAATTGTAATCCTGAGCGTAATGAGGGATTCTAGCGTTAACGGTCAAGACGAAAATAATCTAGATATTGTGTGAAAAGCAATAAGTCAGCACGTGAGTGAGTGTTAGGTAGTAGAACGTCGGTATCATCAAGTAATATTTTCTTAATTAAACGTGACAATCCATCACTTCCAATTTTGAGCAGTTTTAATAATATTGTTTTATTTGTTTCGGATAAAATGAAGATATTTAATTTTGAAAGTACAGAGATGTAGAAAAAAATATTACTAGAAGATTGACATACAAACTTCACGTGAATTTAGTTAGATATGTTTAAATATAGTTATGGATTATGATCATTTCCACCCTCTTCGAACTTCGGAGAGGAATGTTTCGTGTCCAATAAACAGCACTTTACAGTCAAAACATTGATACGTTGCACAAAATCAATCTCCTAAATTTACGAGTTTTCAGGAATTTCAATCGAAACGCCAGTTACTGCAAAATATTTTTTGGCATAAAACAAACAAACGAGAATAAACGTTGTTACCAACGTTATCTAATATAATGACGCGTAAAGGAACTTTTGTTTACCCTACTTATTTGTCTTTTTCATGCCCATTTCATGATTTGTATTCTCATATTTTGCATTGCTTTTGTTCCGTGAATATTTAGTTAAAAAATATTCACCGCTAATTAAAAAGCACTTTAAAATTAGTTAATTATTATCAAAAAGTTAACGAAATAAACAATAAATTTCATTTTTATAACTACCATGAATCCTAAGTTCAGTGTCAGTGTTATTAATACAGCTGCCCTTAAGATTTTTAATGCTTCTGGAACAGCTGCGTCTGAGTCACTCGACATTGGACCGAGAAAACGGAAAATCCAAGAAAAACTGAGCACACAACACAACGTCGTAAGAGCTCTCAACAATATATGTGCGCTTACGCCTATATTTATTTTAACAAAGAATATCACTGTAATAATATAACCGACCCTGAATATGATCGCGAAAACTACAATTGAATTGTACTTGCTCTTTAATCTTTTCATTTAAAAAACTGAAAGAATGTCTACGTAGTATATAAATGCAAATAAACTTTGGCAATAATACAAGATCGTTTGTTTAAGGCTATTCTCCGCCGGGATAAACATCATAACAATATCCTCAGTTCTCGCTTTGTTATTCTTCGAGCTTATATCGGGGTCAATCGGTGCAAAGTAAGGTAATAAGTAATATAACAATTAAATGTACTTACGTTGTGTTGATGCATAGTCAAAATGACGTTGTCGAAGGTAGCCGTGTTGGACAGGGCTTCCGAACTTCCCCTAAGAAGTTCGGCCAAGAGGTCAGCTCCTGGCCTCACCCCAGCCAGCTTAGATGGTGAAGAAGTAGCTCTCACATGCGTTGGTCCTTTAGGGCGCGTACCAACAGTCGGTGCTGCTCCCGCACTTATCTTTCGACCGGCAGTGACTGTCGCATCAGAGTAACTACGTCGGCCGACTTCAACAGACCGCGTTGATGGTGGCTCCAAATTTCTGCCGTATGGCGCTTTTGAAAATTGTTGCCGCTTAGCCTCAACATCAGAATTATCTGAAGGGCTAAAAGGAGATGGCGAAGCGGTTCGATCTCGAGAACATGTATCACTCTCCGCTTCAGATGGAGAGTCACCGCGCGAAGTAACGCCGTATTTACGCCTCATCCTAAACGAGTCGTCGTCTCGTTCATCTGAACTTTGATGGGAAAATCGTGTCCTTCTAGTCCTAAGATCTTCTGTTCGAGGCCACATCTGGACGGGCGCCTCGCAAGGACTTGGGGGACCGTTAGCACAAGAATCGTCAGATTTATCTCCCAGTAAAGATGAAGTTCGTGTCTCAGTCGACAATCGCATCTCTTGAAGAGAGGCGTCGCTGTTCTCACGCTTACAACCATTTACCGGCGGAGACTCTTCTCCCCCATCGTCGCTTGCTGTAGTGATATATATTCCTTTTCTTCTTTTCTTATCATGTAGCGGCCGACGTCTTTCTCTAATGCCTATTGTAACCGGCGTGCTAGTATTCTTTACTGCTTGCAATAAATGGGCAACTTTTTCACTTGTGATGGTTTCATCTTCTTTATCTTTATCCAAAGAACAGTCGGAAGCAGCATCCGACCGAGGTGGTTCATCCGGCGGTAACTCTTTTGACCACTGTTTCACTATACACTCATACACTGGCACTGGTAAACTGCTCGCGATTTTGCTACCGGCCTCTTCCCATCGATCGATGGAGAAGTTTTCACATTCACAGTCCACATTAACACATGCGTTCGGTGGAGGGTCCGGGAGTGGTGGGAAGGCAAAAGGTTGAGCTGGTTCGAGGGGAGAAGTACCTTCACTATGAGCTTGAGCACTGTCGGCTTGAGAGCCGTCACTTTCTTCTCGAAGTTCATGTAGAACGCGCGGCGCCATCAACGCTGGCAAGCTGCCACCTGCAACGTTCGAGCCTTCCTCCCGCACAGGAGGCACGCGACGCGGTAACGGGTGTGTTAACGAACGCGTACCGAGCTGCTTGTGCAGCGCATCGGGTGGCGGTGATCGAGGAGCGGGTGAGGCGTGTGCGAGTAGACCTTCGTCTGATCCCACAGCTGAATCAACAGATGCAACCGATCCCCCCTCAGTGACTGTTTCTTCCGTCGCCAAACTAGCTGATTCATCGTTATGAGTACACGATGATCCAGCTCTTTCCACACCTGTTTTCTCGCTCTTATTCCCAAAATCGAAGATCGAAGGTAATCGGTTTGCGGCTCGGTAGTACTTTTCCTGCGTACAATCGCCGTGAGAAAAAGAAGCACTACGATACGGTATAGTTTTTTGAGCATAAGATCCGACGATCAATCGGGACTCAACTCGCGGTAATGTAATCTTTTCCGTATCAAAGATATCATTTTCATAGCGGTCGACGGAGACGCCGCGAGTTGGGCTGTGCCGGTGTCGTGAGCGAGGAGGAGGTACTGGAGGTAAAACGGGTGCAGAGTGTGGTGGAGGTGGAGGCGGCGGCGGAGGCGGTGGTTGAGTTGATACTGGTGGAGTACTGCTGCCACGGGGCAGCAACCGCTTTGTGAGGTCTTGGAGGCGCTGGTGACGCGAGGGCCGGTCGTCGCGTACACCGCGACTCTGGCGGGGCCTGAAGCGCTCCAGCGTGCGGCGGTCCGGCTTGGCGCGGCCGAGGCAAGCCGCCACCGCCTCCTCGGAACAGCAGCGACAGGGGCAGACCCGCGGCGGCGGCGCTCGGCGGACCGCGTACCGCACCGCTCCCAGCGTCACGTACGGAGACCTGCGCACACGATCCTATATTTAGAGAAGACAGTAGCAGTGCGCGCGGCTCGCCGAATAGCTTGGCGGCGAGTGCGACGGATTTAGAGCGGGCAAGCGTCCCCCGCTACTCGCCGACGAATTCCGGGAGGATTCCCCGCGACCCACTCTGCTACGGTTTAAGAGTTATATCGGAACAGATGATTCGTATCCAAATTAAATATAGTCGAAATTATCTTTCGATGGCGTGGAATTATTAAGTTCCAAATATTAATTTTGATATGATAATGATATTTGATAGATGTTATCGTCCAAGAGCATATATTCGCGGGCATTCTTAAGTACAGCAGGTGGCAGTCAGACAGACGGAAGACACTGGCTAAAAATAGGGGAACATTGGCGATTTAGCGACAGCGCGACCTCGTAACAATGTTTACAATTTCACTGAGTCTTTGCAGAGCTAGTGCATGCCAGAATTAAAACTGTACGCATAACAGTAATTAAATAGCTACACTACAACCATGTTTTTAATTCACGCGCATACAAGAACATTAGTCTTCAGTCGCTGGCTGAGGTTGTCGCAGCATAAAAAGGGAGACTAAATAAAACGACTTTGTAAAGTTATCTTTCGACTAGTTTGCATCACGGTATATACGTCCTATCACCAGATCAAGAATGGTTGGTCAATGACAAACATTTACCAATATATTTCAGCAGTCAAAAAAGAGACGATATATTAAACACTAACATACTTAATAAATATTCATAGAGATCTAACATGATATATAATTATTGTAATGTACATCCAGCTGCGAAAATGGACTAGCAAACCCAAGAATTAAATCATTAACGTTTTGCCCATGCACTTATGCAGTCAGTAATACCTTTTATAAGTTATGTTTAAGGATAATATTATTTGCTCTTAAGAGGAAATTGGAGCTGCCTTTTTGATACAAACGTATTCCTCCTCCTGTTTCCTCCCTCTATATTGACATTTTGTAAAAATATCTACTTTTGCCACATCCATTTTCATCAGTACGTTTACCTTTTCTTATATTATTGTTACCAAAACTAGAAATCATTAAAAACCGACGAAAGTAAATGAATGCGTTTTCAGACACTCATAAAATATTTCCTGTATTGACAAAATATGACTGATGATATTGACATACCCTTTCCCAAACTATTTTTAAACAGGAAAGGAAACAGGGGCAAAATCAAACCTAACCTATTTTCGCCAATTTTACGTAGATATTACCAGGCGAAGTTGCATTTTGTCCATTCCTTAGGTGTACAAGTAGGTACTTCAAATTTTAGGCCATGCAAGCAATAGTTTTATCAAATACCAATTTTTCTACAGTTACCATTTCCTCTTAAGTAAAAGGCCTGAGGAGACACCCGAGCGGGGCGTACAGCGTAGCGTGCAGCGTGGCGATTATCTTAAACAAATGACAACAAATGGCCTGAGTACGCGTCGTCGATCCCTTGCCCGCCCCGCCGGACGCACCGCTCAATGCTGGATACTCAGGCCTTACACTAAAACAAACCCCCTTATTCATAAACATCCTTTTTTCCTAACTAAGCAAGCCGAGAAGCCCAGGAGTTAGTATTGTTTGTCCCTTTCGCTCTTACGGCCCAGCCACTACATTGGTCTAACGCCGCGGCCACGACATCGGTCTAAGGCGACCGGCTTAGCGGAAAACGTATGGTGCTCCCTCTCGTACCCATATCGGCATCCCGCTCCAACTCATGGATTAGCTCGCCGCTGGTCGCCTTAGACCAATGTCGTGGCCGGGGCATTACACTAAGACAAATCCCCTTATAGATAAACGTCCTTTTTTTTCCTAACTTAGCAAGCCAAGGAGCCGAGGAGTTAGTATTGTTTGTCCCTTTCGCTTTTACGGCCCGGCCACGACATTGATCTAAGGCGACCAGTGGCGAGCGAATCCATGAGTTGGAGCGGGATGCCGATATGGGTACGAGAGGGAGCACCATACGTTTTCCGCTAAGCCGGTCACCTTATGCCACGGCCACGTCATTGGTCTAAGGCGACCAGTGGCGAGCGAATCCATGAGTTGGAGCTGGATCCGATATGGGTACGAGAGGGAGCACCATACGTTTTCCGCTAAGCCGGTCGCCTTAGACCGACTTCGTGGCCAGGACATTATAGACAATATAGACATATTGATAAGACCGAAAGAAACAAACAACACTTAGCGGCTTGCCAAGTTCGGAGACGTTTATGAATAAGGAGGAAAGTGTCGGAGTAAACTTACAGGGGGCCTGGCGTACTGGCGCCGGGCTCGCGCGCCATGTTCAGGCTGGAGCGCGGAGCACGCCATCTACGTCACGTCACGCCATCCACGTCACGTCACGCCGCGCATCGCGCGTCAACGCCGCGTCTGTAAACAAGAAAACTATAATTTAAGAGCAGAAAATAATCGACAGCGTAATATGACTTCTCCCAGTTCATCTCTAGTTAATGTACTATATCTGTCTTTATATTAAATCAAATTTATCTTTCGTTTTTAATTAATGCATGTTAGCTTTAAGATGTTATAAAACTATTATTTGAAAAAAAAAGTCCCGCTGAGTTTCTTGCCGGATTCTTCTCAGGCAGTGGTGTAGGGTTAGAACCGGAAGTAGTTTTTTTTCTCTCTCTCATTCGCTATTTAGTTTAACGATTTAAAAGCGCTCGTTGCTGGGCCTAATTGAATAAAGAATATTTTGACTTTGACTTTGACCCACCAAACTTAAAATTGGTATTTTTAAAGACGACTTTTACAATATTGCCTAGGTATAGGGTGAATTGCTCGTAACTGATCACTCTCCAGTAACTGGACACCTTGTATAAAAATTAACTCTATGTACATACTTATAGTTATAATTGATTTTAAAGCGATGTGTCATGACAATGTCAATCACTCTCCCTCTTCCAAAATTAATTCTAATTACAGGTACATAGAGTTCGTTTTTATATAAGGTGGCCAGTTACTGGAGGGGTGGCCAGTTACTAGCAATTTACCCTAGGTATCTACTGCTTTGGCACTCTTGCGAAGGATATAACGACACGATATGTTATTCATCAAAATGTACCAAAAATGTGTTTAAAAACAATTCCGGAAACCTGGTTCTTACAAATTTGGTCTTGCTTCGGCTCATTCCAGGCAAACTCATGAGCTGATTCGATTTTAATTAAAAAAATGTCGCCATTTTTTTCCATTACGTCACGTCATCTGTATCGGATTTATTTACTACAAGCGTGGTGGAAACTGAAATGTTGTCTGGGAATTTTGGGAAATTAATTATTACAATCATTATTAATGAATTAATTATTATTATTAGAATCGAATCAGCTCGTGACTGTTATCTGAATTACCGTAACGGCTTTTTTAAAAAAAAAGCTCACTAACACATATAAAATCAATCAAAATAAAAATCATAAGAAAATGTTATCAATCAATAATTGCGAAATGTCAATATATTCGGTATTTATGCATTAATAACGGATTTGAGTTTTATTCTGCCTTAGATAACTATAGACAAACATTAAAACTCTTCTCTTCGTAGAATGGAACAAAAGTTTTTTAAGCCCTAGTTCGCAAAATACAACTTTTGGCACGCTAAACAGACAAAAAACGAGCACTTTTTGAGCAACTGTATAAAAAAGGTAATTATGATTATCATTAAAGTTCGAGAAATATTATTTGACCGACTGTTATCTTACTTTTGTTTTGCGTTAACACTTACTAGACAATCAGCAGTCGAGCACTTTTATATTGTTAATGACGCAAAACAAAAGGTCGTAAGTGAGATAAGAGTCGGTCTAATAATATTTCCGGAACTATACCTACATCATATTGCTTTATAAATGTCCTTAGCTTCAAACTCTAAACCATGAAATCACAGATAATGGCTCCAGATAATCATCTCTACTGCCATCTACCGAGAATCCTGAAAGATTGCTACAGTACCTATTCGGCAATGCTTGAAACGTTTGGGCGGGCAGCTTTAGCTAGGGCGGCCCGTTGCAAGATGTAATGGATAGATGTCACTATGATGTTCAAATATAGGCACTGTTTTTTTAGCACAATGAAAAGGCTTTGAAATTAACTCCATTTTATCCTTCGACATGTTACCTCGGTGTAATCGTTGGCTGGGTAGTTTTGGGTATAGTGCCTACCCAAAACTACCCTACATTGTACTCGTGTATATATAAAAGAAGTTTAGCGCATTTTTTATAAATAAAAATAGTGTTATTTTGTGGAAACCCATATAATTTCACAGTTTCTGAACCATAGGTATTTTCAAGAACTCCAAAAATCAATGTACACCGTTTACCACAAGACCGGTCGATTGCACCCAACACGGTGTACGTAATACCTACACAAACACAGGCAATATTTTGTAAAGTCTTATAAAAATCTTCATCCAATTAAATTTTGACAGTAAATATAAATCCAGAGAGTCGACTTGTACGTAATAAACAAGGATGTTCATAAAATTAAGGAAACACGCATTTTTACCCTTTTAACGTCGCTTAAGTATCTTCCTTGATGTAAGTTTGCGCAGTAAATGTATGAAACGATGTAATTACTGCGTCAACACGGATATTATTTTAAACCTTTGTGTTGGTGCCCAAATATGGATAGATGTTTAAAAATGAACGTGGAAATAATACGCTACAAATAAATCATAGCAGTAGAGTATAAACAGCAACATATACTATTATTTTAATACAAACAATATTTATAATGTGTACAAAAGAAAGCATAAAATGACTAAAACGAAATTGACATAAACTATTTCTTGATTTCATCTATCACTTTTTTCACTCGACTTAATTTGGAGAAAACGTTAATGTACCTTCGACACTTAAATTTTATGATGATTGGGCAAGTAATTAAGGCATAAATGCGTAAGAAGCGAACATAATGACACATAAAACATTCACTTTCGCGTTTATAGTAGGTAGCTACATAAATTATGGCCTAAGAGGTCAAATAGCAGAGGTCCAAATGGAAAAAATTGTGCGCTGTGAGTTACAGTTTTGTAATTTTTACCAGAGCTAGAGGGTGTAAAAATAAAAACAATTAGATGTGGAGGGAAAACCAATTCCTCCCCTGAACGAGGGGGGAGGGGGGTGAATGTGCAAACGGAAGGGTTATGTTTAAAATTTTTTCGTCTAATATTTAGGCCTGCTATTCATTGTTTGGTATCATTTTTATATAAAACAGACACGGGGAATTCATTTTTGATAATAAAAAAACCAGCCAAGTGCGAGTCGGACTCGCGCGCAAAGGGTTCCGTACCATTATCAATTTATTATTAACAAAATACAGTTAAATCAACCTACCTCAAAAACTATAGGAGATAATTGAATCAAACCAAAAATCGTTGATAGAGTTCATTAATGTGCATAACATATATTTTTTTTAGAATTTTATATCGCGTAGTTTAAAAAATAGAGGGGGGGGACACATTTTTCAGACTTTGAGAGCTGATATCTCGAAAACGATTTGCTTAAATAAAAATGAGATTTATAAACCTTGATATCATTTTCAAAGACCTTTCTATTAATACCCCACACGCTTATATACAACTAAATTTTTTTTTCTATCCCTCAGTTACATGTATGGAGGGCCCCCACCCCAATGGTTTTTTTTTACAATTTAGTATCATAATTCTGTAGCGGTTCATACAACACATATTCTTACCAAATTTCGTTACTGTAGCATTTATAGTTTCCGAGGAAATCGGCTGTGACAGACGGACAGACGGACAGACGGACATGACGAATCTATAAGGGTTCCGTTTTTGCCATTTTGGCTACGGAACCCTAAAAATGAGGATTTTCATATATAAAAAAATAATTAATTATCGGTATAAAGGTAAAATAATCACCGTTTTTATTTTGATTGTTGCGTTATATAAGTGTTACCAAATAAATATATGAAAATAAAAAAATACTACAAGATAGCATATTTATTGTAGTTTTTAAAAATATATACTTTTTGGAACTTTCCATGAAAAAATAAGTTGTAAAAAAATTGCACCCTGTCGCGTACCTCTAATAAAAAAGGGACGTTGCTTTGACTTATTGTTGAAAGTACGTTTCTACTGCGGGAATTTAGCGATTTTGGGTAAACAAAATACTCCATAACGTCTGTTAGGGCAAATTGCATCAACCTGGGTTAGCCAAGTAACCCGGGTTAAACGTTTATTTCACACGAAATTTGATAATTGATAAATTTCTTATGAAGTAAGTGACTGACCCGGCACTATACAGAGGATATCTGAGACATCAGCCTATTTGATACGAGATATAATATATTTCTCGTATTAGAATGGCTCGTGAACAGCTCAAAATTAACAGGGCGTCTGGGGCAGACGGAATTATAGCTGAGCATCTGAAGCCTGGTGGTAAACCAATCCTTATGGCCCTTCAGAAGTTGTTCAACTCCGGAAGGGAGAACGCCTTAGGCATGGAACAGAAGAGTGGTAGTACTGTTCTTGAAAACAGATGACAACGTCTTATTGAACAACTACCGATCCATCTCACTTCCGAACCATATTTATAAGATGTTTTCAAGAGTCATTACGAATCGTCTTGCACGCAGGCTTGATGACTTCCAGCCTCCCGAACAAGCCGGCTTCCGAATTGGCGTATCGTAAATGTTATACAGAAGACCGAGGAATAGGTATAACCTGTATCACTGCCCCTTTCCCAGAACCTAAACTGAATCGCATTAGTACGTCATGGTAACCCCCAAGGCCTTCGATTTGATCGAAACTCTGGGCAGTACTACAGTCTCTTTAACGGTACCAAGTAGACTACCGCTGTGTCGAAAAGTTGTGGTGGTGATTGTAAGAAAGCGCCACTATGTCAATCCGACTCCAAGACCAGATCTTGAAGCATATTATACTGCAGCGGGGAGCCAGGTCAGGAGGTGTCATATCCCCTAATCTGTTTACCGCTGCACTGGAAGATGTCTTTAAGACTGGACTGGAGAAGGTGAGTATCAACATCAACAGCGAGTACCTCACTCACCTTCGATTCGCTGATGATATGGTGGTCTTGGCTGAGACCTTGGAAGATTTCAGTACGATGCTCGCTGACCTCAGTAGCGCCTTCGAGCGAGTTCGTCTTAGGATGAACATAATAGATAAGACGAAAACTCCCGTTACAATCGGAGACTAAACTCGAAGGTGTAGACGACTATAATATATCTAGGACAAACTACCCAGTTAGGTAGGTCCAACTTTGAGTAAGAGGTCAATCATCGAATCCGACTAGGTTCAATATTCCGCAGATCTTGAAGGCAAACGTATTTGATCAGTGTGGGAACACACACTGATCAAATACGACACCTATGTCCGAGGTGGGTTCGATCCCCACCTCGGACATAGGTGATCTTGGTCGTTTTTCTTTGGTATATGACATCTAATATTTATTACTTATATGACGCTTAAATTAATATAAAAACGGCAACTTTTTTACTTTTACTCCAAAAAAATCTACATTTTTATATGAAATTGCTCATGTTTATGATAAAAAATGGATTTTCCAGGTCCGTATTACACGAAAATGATACCAAACAATGCATCATAGTAGGCCTTATTAATTAGTAAAAAAATATTAAACGCAACCCTTTCGCATGCACATTCACCCCCCTCCCCCCGTGCTCAGGGGGGGAATTGGTTTTCCCTCCATATCTAAAAACAACTATTTTGAGACCCTCTAGCACTGGTTAAAATAACAAAACTGTAACTCGCAGCGCACAATTTTTCTCAACTTTGTATGGACCGTGACCCTTACTAAAAGGGTATGGGTTGCATTTTCTTTTTTTACAAAAAATGTCAAGTTGGACGACAACGTTCAGAATTATTAGTTTATGTACGAGAATTTCCAAACGATCTCATCAGACTCATTAAACTAAAGTACATTTTAAAGTTATCCAACCATAGTAGTTACCTCCCAAACAAGTTTGTAAATCTAAATAGTTGCCATGTCTATGTTGAGGACTATGAATTGTTATTATTCTGTGAAAATAACTCACCACCGGCACAACTACCTAATAACTATCAGCACTGTAAGGCACTTATCCCACCAAGTTGAGCACATAAGCAATGAGCTATCGGAGATGGGAACGAACAAAAAAAGATAGTCGCTTTCGTGTAACTAAAAAAAATATAAAATTTAAAAACCGACGTCAACCGATTTCTTCACCCCGACTTTGTGCCAACGGGTCCACATCTCGTTCGATTGAAAAATAAAAGTTGAAAATCGGTTCATTTTCGCATTTTACTTACATAGGAGCGATTATCTTTCGTTCGTTACTATAACCGCCTATAGGTAAGCCTAAAACATGGAGAAGAAACTTTTCCAAGATGGACTATTTTCATTTGTTTTATTGACCTGCTTAATCCAATTCCGCCATTGTTTAGTACCGGATCAAACGTTATGTTTATGTTTCGAACGAGAATTCTTCGTTACGGATTTAGGTGTGTTTAGAGGAGTAGTCAGTATTAGACAATTTATTACACTGATCACTCTAAGTAATTTTCTTTAGCACCGTCAATATTAGGTACCAATAGGCGTGCGTGTACAATTTATGTTCATGGATCTGTGCAATTTTAGAGATTAGCCAGTTTAAAGTAGGTACAGAATCTACTTATTTCGTGGCCCAGTGTTTAACATTTGTCGTTATTGTCATCACGTTCTGACGAGTAGGTATTAGGTAAGCACGGATGCGACTTGTAACACGATAAACGGGACCATTATCATCATCATCCTAGCGCAATTCCCGGTTGCGTTCGGGGCCTGCGCCTCGAAGCCCGGGGTCCGCTTTCCGGCTTTTCCTCCTCCACTTCGCACGGTCTTCCGCATCCCTTTGTGTGAGACCGTCATAAGCCACATTTAGGCTTATAATGGTCCCATGTTAATAGTTTGTCGTCGTCGCTGTCACGTTCTGACAAGTACAAAAGCGCGAAAGTGACGCATAGCACGATAAACGGGACAAACGAGACCAGCCCTGCAATGGTTAATCTTATTGTGTGGTGACAGTTAAGATGTGCAATAGTAAACTGACAAAAAATATTATTGAATGCATTCTTGATGTCACAATGAGAACTTGTCAATTTGACAGGTTGCACAATATGGATACGAATCGTATGAAGCGTGTGGCTTGTGGCGTAGCGGATCGGCCGCAGAGCAAGGCCACGTATCGAATTACTCTTTACAATATCAATTATGCACTAGTACCTAGTTGACACTATCGTGACACATATCGACATTAAAACGGTTAAAGTCACAATGTCGCGAAAGTGTCTAAGAATTTTTTTCCCGTTTTTTAGTTTCGTAATAAATTACAGGAACCCTTATACATAGTTTCGCCATGTCTGTCTGTCCGTCCAGCCGTCTGCGGAAAATCTCAGTTATCGTTAGCACTAGAAAATAAATAAAATTTGGTACCAATATGTAAATCAATCACGCCGAGAAAGTGGTAAAAATAACAGTGGAAAAAGTGTTTTATTAGGTTACCCTACACATAAAGGGGGGAGTGTTTTTTGAATGGATTGCAGTAGGTGTACAGCACTGCAAATTTCTCAAAAGGAACTACGAGTAAGTGTTGGATCCATATCTCCACGCAAGCCTATCAAAAGACCGGGATTTATAGACCCCCTGAAACAAAAGCGATAACTTAAAATATTTTTTTTTTTTTTACTTTACGTACGTAAATTAAATGTGAATATGTCAATAAATTATTTATAATTCTGCGTTAATAATTTAATTTAATTTTAAATAAATCAAACTAAAAAAAAATGTAAGACTATAGAATAATTAGGTATGTTGAAGCTGTTTTTGTATGCGGTGAAAACTTACGTCGTACGTACGGTACATGGACCTATAACGTATTAATACACTTACACTAGATATCGGAACTAATCATAATTATAGAAATGCATCTTGATACAATAAATCTTCGCTGCGGTAAGAGGTCAACAACATTTTTATGTCCCCGCGTTTGAAGATGGTTTGACGAGTGATTTACAGGCGCGCGTATTTTTGGCTCCAAGCATATAAATTAGAAGTTTAGAACCACTGACTTATTAAAAATAGAATAGGCGAATGCTTTCTACTTAAGTCCAGTAGCATTATTTGTTACATGAACGAATTACGGTGTCAGATTTTTGTGCAACAAAGAAATAACATTGGTTTAGCAACAGTAGCAGCAGTTTGACTAAATACACTGTTAATGATTTAGGTATAACTTATTATTCGGATAGTTTACCGAGAACTGCGCACGCGTTGTTCGTGAAACACGATCGCTGACGTCAGCGAAGATCATGTTTCAGCGCTGTTTCTCTTAACCAATCTAGCACTCTGCTCTAAAGGAACCATTACAAGTCTGAACTACTTGGAGCTCTAAAATAACGTATACTGAGGTCCAACTTGTACTGGATTGCCAATTATGAGAAAATTACATTTAAGGATTGCGAAAAATTAAAAGGGGTGTTGTTATAGACTGATAATTGAAAGCTTATGAGAGACGTAGCGCTTAGTGTTAAGTCTGCGTCTGCGCAATATATTTGACATATTCAAATAGAATATTATAGCCAATCAAATCTTTGATCGACCAATAAAACTGTTTTCAAATACTTAGCGGATCAAGTATATATAGGTTAACTAGCGACCCGCCCCGGCTTCGCACGGGTACTATACCTACATAAAAACCTTCCTCCTGAATTACTCTACCTACTTATTAAAAAAAATCTCATCAAAATCCGTTGTAGTTTTAACGATTTAAGCGTAAAAAGTGACTTTTTTATACTATGTGATACAGAAATTCAAAAGTGTGATGTTTCAGAACATAATTTCAATTTATTTTCTTTTAGTTCGTAGAATTGATACAATGGCTTCAAAAATCCAACAATTCTAAGCCACGATTCCTTCCTGTGTATAAGTTTCCTAAGTATCTACAGTACAACAATTACTATTGCTCACAGCGACTTGCGTATACAATTTTGTATACTGTGTAATCTTGGTATATTTAAAACATCGTACTTACTCTAATAGGACTTTACTTATTAATCATTAGGTATATATAACATGTCAAGGAAAAATAAGTATGTACAGAGGGCACTACATTGTAACCTTCTTATGGAAAACGAATTTCAAGTCTAATTTGAATTTTGCTAGTCTTTGGCATTTCCTTTTAGTATTTATAAATAAGTGTATTTATAAAGAGGGAATCGTTGCGAAAGTCGCTGGTATTTATACGCTCACTGAAGCTCAGTAGACACAAGTATGTAAACAAACATTTTCAGTCGTTACTGTGAAATGAACAGTGCGAGTGAGTTTCATCACTAAGAGGAAACAGAACGAATAATTTTCCCATACAAATAATATACTCTGCTGTATGCTTTTTCCTAGAGTAAATTATTATTTATTTATTGTTCAATACATATACCGACAAAATGCTATGATTATCATTAGGTATGTCAACACAGATAATCGTCAGCTAGATTAATCAAATTTTAAAGACAAACGGGTCTTAATCGCGTAAACTTATTGCGTTTAATTATATCCTGACATTTCGGGCATGACGTTACACCCGCAGATCGCAGGCAGACTGGCGAGAAAATGTATCAACACTTTCGAGGTGCGCGGGTTTTTCGAACTACCCGCACTTTAGACCCGTTTGTCTTTAACATATGAGTGATAATCGTGAAAGTCTAAATCAATAGGTTGGTTAATTTAATCTTATAAGTATACATGCAATTTGAAAACTGTTTTGCTTTATTTTTTTAATAAGGACACTAACAAGAATACCTGTATAATTAAATAAATAAATAAATATCTTGGGACAACTTGCACAAATCGACCTACCCACGGTAAGCTCAATTAAGGCTTGTGATGTGGGTACCAGGCGACGATATAATATAATAGATATATACATATAGATACTTAAAAACATAAACAGCCATGACCAAGGAACAAATATTTGTGATAAATAAATACACAGGTAATGCCCTCGCCGGGATTCGAACCCGGAACCTCCAACTTCGTAGGCAGTGTCCTCCCAAACTAGGCTACAGAGGCTGACAAAATGATGAGTGACGTATTCGAATAGAAAACATATTTAAAATTAGTAGCACAAACAAAACAAACGCCTATGCGAACACCTTACTCACACATACAACAGGTGACTTTCTTAAGTTTTTCACCTAACTATAACCTAATAATTTTGTTCGATTAGTTAAAAATCAGCTTTTGATTCCAAATCATCAAATAACTATATTTAAAAAGAAATTGTTAGGTACTGATTTTTTTTTCGGGTAATCTGCGACTAATATGTATGAGTCATAAATCACATAAGACCATTTTTACGTAGCACATCAGAATCTGCCTGATTTTGAGAGAATTTACCATGAACTTAAGAAGTTAACTAAAAACCGGCCAAGTGCGAGTCGGAGTCGCGCGCGAAGTGTTCTGTACGGGGTTCTGCCTTTTCTCCGAACTTTTTTGTCCGAATTTCATTTGCCAACCAACATTTCGCCGATGGTTCACTTTGACAACCAACAATTAGTAAATTTTTGTATTACAACGTTTCATTTGGCAGAATTTTTAAAAAACAGATTATTGTAATGACACAATACTTTTAGCATAATGATCATTTGTCAATCCTTTCACTAGGCCTAACAACTATTACACGAATAACTTTTCACCAGTGTTTGAACTAAGTAAAAAATACACATTTAAACCGATCTTTAAAATTATGATTGCTCATGTACTTGTCTTAGACAAATATGAAGCTAATTAGTTAAAAAGAACCATAGTCCAAAAATATAATTATGCAGATTTCTGACTCCTCTAAGAAACTAACTAACCAGCACTTTACCTGCTGTTGTTGTTGTTTAGCATGTTTCTGAACTTGCCTACAAAAAATACCGTTAAAAAAACATTTTACAGAGTCCTGTTAGGTACGACGACGAGCGAAGCGAGGAGGAGTGTTAGGTGAAACTGCGACCATACAGCGCACGAGCCGAGCGAGCGAAACGAGCATGCCGCGGCAGCGGCCGGCGAGTGCCAGAACCGACTCTTTTGTTATTCCCTCGGCATTGCGTTCCCTCATCAGTTACATCTAAATTACTATTTAGAACCCGACTTTTAATTGTTTATCAACATTAATATAAAACCCCGTGTAAGCTGTTATTAAAAAAACATAGACATACCTATATAAAATTCATCCCAAACTATACCCAAAAACATTGGTAATTATTTAGTTAACTAAATGCCAGCTAAACCCTAAACCACATGAAAATATGTATTATAAAAAGTTCCAATTAAAAACCAAGCCCAAAGATAGAATTGCCAACCATTTAGTTGGGAAATGAAACGATTTCATACGATTCAATTGGAACATGATCTTTCGGCGAAATGACTTTATGCGAAAAATTGGTTGCGATGTAATATTCGTACAAACAATTTTCGGAGATGATTTAGAGAACCGTTCTGTACCATTATCAATTTATTATTAAAAAATACAGTTAAATCAACCTACCTCAAAAACTATGGGAGATAATTTAATCAAACCAAAAATAGAGTTTATTAATGTGCAAAACATATATTTTTTAAGCATTTTATATCGGGCCACATTTTTCAGACTTTGAGAGCTGATATCTCGAAAACGATTTGCTTAAATTAAAATGAGATGTATAAACCTTCATATCATTTTCAAATACCTTTCTATTAATAACCCACACGCTTATATACAACTAAAAAAAATTTTATATCCCTCAGTTACATGTATGGAGGGCCCCCACCCCAATGATTTTTTTTACAATTTAGTATCATAATCCTGTAGCGGTTCATACAACACATATTCTTACCAAATTTCATTACTGTAGCATTTATAGTTTCCGAGTAAATCGGCTGTGACAGACGGACAGACGGACAGACGGACAGACGGCCAGACGGACAGACGGACATGACGAATCTATAAGGGTTCCGTTTTGGCCATTTTGGCTACGAAACCCTAAAAAGGAGTCCTCGCTAAAGTTACGGCTCTTTTATACATAATAAAATTAAATAACTATACCTCACTATCGCTTTTAATCTACTTATTTAACACAATGGCAAAATGCCGCAACTATCTAGTCACGTTTAAACGTGGTGTAATGCAAGTCAGGAATTAGTCTTCTAACAATATTAAATAAGGAAACCAATAATCCTCTAAACTTATCTCAAATGGCATCTACAAGCAATATACAGGGTGACATTTGGATCGTGGAACAGGAGTGAACAAGGTACTATTTAGGGACAGTCACGCTGAGCAACTTCCACTATGGTACCTAGTACCATGTCGCCCTGTATACTTGGGTGGTGGTCAAAACCTCAACAGAGGTCTAATACTTGATTTTGATATTGATCATTAAAATTTAATGACATAAATCGGCAATAAAACTTTAATGCATCGACTCAATTCGATTCTTAATGACATTTAGGTCCCATAGAATATAGGGGAATAAGATAATAAAAGCTCCTGCTGTATGTGGTTATAATCTATCCATTAGGCAATTGTTATGTTTGTGTTCGCATTTCGCATAAACATGCAGTGTATATTTGAATAGATCACTACTACATACAACAGGTAACTTACTTAATTTTTTTACGTAATATACTGCTTATGCTGACGCTTTCTTGTACTATTTATTAACACGTCGTTCAAACTATCTTTATTTAATACAACTTAACATTTTTTATACATAAGAATGCTATTATTGTTATTACAACGCTAAACTATTTAGCAAATATGTGAGCGTTTTTTAAATCATGCTTTTAGCGCTTAAGTTTATAGCTGCTATAAAACTCGTCTGTCCCTATTGATAAAATGTTGAGTAAACTGTACGCGACAGTACAAAGGCCAATTGATCATGTCAGAGATCTATATCATATCAATATTCTAAATATTTCTAGATATAGTGTTCGAGGTCACTTTTTTTTTGCATTATTGTTTTATTAAAATGTAACTTTATAAGGATTCTTATTAGACAAAGATATTTATTGACATAAGAATTAAAACTATTTTATTAAAATGGGTACTTTTAACCCTATCCTAAAATTAAGTAATACAAACTGTCTCTAAATTGAAGTAATAAAATTGAATATTCGTAAAATGAAATATCTCGTTAATAAAACTACCGACTTATGACGTGTGCTGGTTTTGGCTATAAATAGCAAAATTAATTCTATTTGATTCAGCAATTTGCGTTCTATTTCTCTTCCTTATTCCTCTCATTTTCCATCTCACTTTAACTATTGAAATAATAAGACCATAGTCTGCACTACCTTCAACTGAAGAATTGGTAAAGAAAAAATACATGTAAAAATAATTGAAATCAGATGATTCAAGGGTGGATTTCCACCAGACGTATACTATATAAATGGTTGATTATCCACCGAACAAGGTGCTTTTCTACTAAACATGCGTTAAGCTGTGATTATTGGATGTAAAACGCATACCTACACACTACAGAGCATAAAAGCAAGCACTGATGAAAATACACCCTAAACTTGAAACATAAACTTACCATATTCAAAAACCTAAAATAAATGAAACACCTACCGAGTTTAAAACACCCGAAACAAATTAAACGGATTTATTAATTTTATAATGCAAAAAATTGCAACTGTCTCATAAAGTTTAATACCCGGAAAATTATAATTGGCACGAAGCCATCGCATACTCCTGCAGAGTACAGTCGACTAGAAACATAATTATATAATATGCATATATTTTCAACTAACAACAACTCCAACATTGTAATATTTTTAATAAGGCGAATTTGACACATCTTATTGTAGTCGTTTATTATTTAAATTCAAAATTGTTCAGTTTGGTTCAGTGCAGGATTGGAATTGCTGCAAAAGTGTGTAGAAAATAATTATACAGTGTGTTTCCATGTAATGTACCAATGTTACAATGTAAAATGTTACAAGTACTTCAATATTACTCGTTAATTAGCTTTTTACACTCGCGGCGGCGTATGACAACTAAGCAGGAAATACATTAATGGATATTGTCAATTTAAATATTATTGAATAAATAATATAAATATAATATACATTTGTATCTCGTTTTTATCATGAGCGTATGAATACCGGTCTTTTGGTCGGTTTCAAATCAGATCCAACATGTAGAGCCTCTTTGGAGAAATTTACTGTGTTGCAAACCATTCACAGGCACAAAAATAGATTTCCGTGAAACGGTCCCAGCAGGCGTATAGATAGAGTCTATCGGAGATTATATGGAAAATACTAATGAGTTAAGGTGATGAAGGTTGGATGGATACTAGATGGAACAGAAAAGAAGCCCGGACACATGCCATAACAATGATTTCTCTTTGCCATTGAGGCAGACGGTAACGGGCCGCCGACTAGATGGGCCCTTGTAAATGCAGTCACAAGAGCCAGCCAGGAGAAATACCATCGTAGGCCGCTCGGGAGTGTAGAGAGGGTGTACACCGCTTTCTGCGCAGTGGCTTGTGACAGCCACCAGCCACTGCACCACTTATGCACTACCCATTTTCGTACAAGATCGGATCATAGTTAAGTAACGTGCTATAATTAAATAATTATACATTTTCATAAGTGATTTAACGTGTCATCGTTTTTCAGTAGAAAATGTTCAACTACAAAGCTTTTTTTATAAGTATTACAACACTGATAACGTTATGATGTCTTCGTAAAGCCGTGTGCAACATGATGTGTCCTAGCACCAATCCAATAAAATGTATGTCTAGATCTATTCCTGGCCGGTTTAAAAAAACCGAACGCGTCTACATAGCGCAGGCAGGTGTCATCGGCGTAGAAATGAATCGCGAAATGGCGAATTAGAAATTGTTATAAATAAACATAGCTTTCCAAAAAATAGAAAAGTTGAAAGTTTCCGGTTCATAATTGTTGTATATACAGTTTAATTTCAATTGATATGAATTTAACATTAAATCAGAATAGGGCTGGCAACTTGCCTTTGCTCCATTAGAAAAAAGTATACCTCAAATATAAAAAAAAATTAAAAAGGGTGACCGACATTTTCGCGACGACGAAAATACACTCAAATAATTATAATTAAACGATTCAACTCACGTTGCGGGCGTAGGTTAAGTACTAAATACGCGAGAGTTAAACCGTTTAATTAGTTATTATGTCTCACATCACATCACATTATCAGCCTATGATAGTCCACTGCTGGACGTAGGCCTCTCTTATTAACAATGCGTATAGACGCATTAGGAGGTAAATGCCCATAATCGCCAAGCTGAGCAAGCGGGTTGGCGATCGCATTAATGTGTCCACTATGATGACGCTGCTGCCTATCATCATTCTTTCATCAAATAATAGTCACTTGGTCAGTGACAATTCAAGCCCTTAGTCGAATCTTACGACACCCGCAGGAGGAGTTGGGGTGGCATACCCGACCGCACACTATACCTATCTCACAAAAGTAAAATTCAAAAATTAATTTTGTAGTTGACCTGCAACCATATTATATAACATGGACGTCTAACGCCAGCTCAAAAATGCCCCCAAAACCAATTGTTCGATTGTGACAAGATGGGCAGGACATAGCGCTTTTCGTGACACCGCGCATATGTCGGCGCAACATCTTTGACAAATGTTTATTGAATATCGCCAATCAAAACTTTGATGGACCAATCACGACTATTTTTAAATGGCGGTTTAAGTTTTTATAGGTTGACATTCAACTTCATTGTTCGTGATGCATTGGACAGGGGGTGACACTTGTCAACTAAAATTCAGGACCGTTTTTGAAAGGCAATTTAGTATCGCGCGCGGCTTCCATGTTTTATTTGTTCGTAGTAGTTAACAAATACCTACTTGCAATGAAGCTCGGTTCAGTACCCACATACGAGGTTGCTAAGAGTAGTTTTTATATTAACTTTTGGTTGCTCCCACCTGAACGCACGCAGCCTGTAGATCCTAAATAATCATGATACTGGTACATCATAATTTGATGTACAAAAACTCGTCACCTAGTTATTTTTTAATCTGTTTACCTTGTAACCTCAGGAGGTTACAAGGTAAACAGATTAAAAATACTTTAAATATACTGTTATATCAGGATATAACAGTATATTTAAAGCAACATGTTAGTCAAATATATGCGGATTTATTTTAGATCCATTGTCAGGCAATGGGTGTCCGAAAGCATGCGCGTGCGACTGTGCGTCGGCGGTGTATTTTTGTTTTCACGCTTTTGTTCGCTCGTATTTCGGGACTATAAGCGCTCTTAAGCAGAAGCTAGGTCAATTTTATTTTTTACAATTGTTTATTTAGTGTAGCACATGATTGGTGCGACAGTATGTCACTGCGAGATAGACTATCCGTCCCTCTTATATGCATTATCTCACCAACCATGTGCTAAGTGTGCAGATGTTTATCGTAAATTAAATCTTACAAATTGATCAACTTTCCGGTTAGCAATTGAGCAAAATGTACTTATTATGTACCGTAGTCAGAATAAATGGAATTATAAGAGATTTGACAATGGAATCGTAAGATGATCACAGAAAATTCGCCTTGGTGAAATGACTCAAGGAAATACGAGTGTACGAGTGTCGACGATTGTATCAAAGCACAAGTGCGAAAAACATGAAATTCGAAACTAGTGAAAATACGACCGAAAGGAGTGTTTCAAATCGACACGAGTTACGAATTTCCTAGTTGCACGTGTCTCTTACGACGTTTTTTAGTACAGATGGCCCTCCGAAGTTTTGGACCTGACGTAAAATGAGCCATTTCTCGCACTAAGGCGTAGAAAAGGCACCATCTGTACTAAAAAAATGTATATAATTACCTGCTGCATCGAACAAGAATAGAGAAAAACTCTAAAAAGTAATATTTAGGTTTAACTTCCTACCTATTATATTCCTACGAAACGTGCTAGAAAGCATGAAATTAAAAATGATATTAAAAAAATTGTACTTATTTTAAAATGTTATGCATACTTTTAATACAAAATTACAACTAGATAATCACCAAAGCAATTCCTATAATAAAACTTGGTTAAATATATTTTTCAATATTGTACAATCGACAACACAGCTGTGGATACAGACAAAGTGCCAGAAATATGTATACACACCTTTATGTCCAGGCAATAAAGTTCTGTTTACATATTTTTGGCACTTTGCCTGTGTTCACAGGTGTGTTGTCGATTGTACATAAATAATCCCTTAAGCCACATTCAGTCAGGAATTGTGGGCGTAGCAATACTCTTCTTTCAAAGTAGACTAAGCTACTTAGCGACTTAACTGTCATAAACTCCCTTTTAAGCTAATTGTGTTACCGTAAAGTCGACCTCACAGTAGGCGCTTTAAGGTATATTTTTTGTCAAAATAAATAAAAATAAATAAAATTGCGAAGATAACATTTTGTAATTGTGTTAATCGACAGATAACTAATAAATGGTTTTGAACAATAAGGATTAAGAATAGCAATGCATTCGAAAATATGATACCTAAACATGAAACAAAATGGTATCCATAATCAAATAGTTAGGTATTTAATTGATTACTGACTAGTCTGGTGTTTAACATTAGATTTCCAATAGATTTCAGATAAATTAAAAAAAAAACAAGTGGTAGGCTGGTCTAATCAATGATGCTGAGGCAGATACCAGATTCCTTTATATTTTTGGTAACAAAAAAATAATGTTTCATCCAAATATTTTGGGACATTTTGGAAAATGTAGTGGATTTGTTCAGCATCATTGACTCTACCAGACCAGTCTACCAATACCAATTTTTATTAATTTCGAAGGCGTGGTCCAACTGTACAATCTTTTTGAGAAATGCTCTCCTATGCGTACGAAATGTACGAGTGAACAGTGAAACATTCTACTCGGCAGTATGGAGTACATAATACTAAAATAGATTTTGCCCTGAGGCCCTAGAAAATAAATTATTATAGACAGTTATCTTTCGAAAATAAGCACGTGGCATGTAATGTAGCCCTCATTTCTATTATTTAGCCAAAACAAAAGTCGCACATCCTGCGGCGCTCGTTACTCGTACCAGTACTACTTCGAAAAAAAACGTGGTAACTTTTACTTCATATGCCCAAGACAATTGGTGTATCCGATGCAAATGCGTGTCTACATCCAGATATTGGAGATATCGGCAAACGCGTTGAATTATACCAAACATTCGCCTTTGTGGGCAAATTTGCTGGTATAGTGTAGGTAAATAAAAATTGTACTGTGATTTAAATTTTAGTCGTCACCGTCAGACGGTGACCGTTGACAAATTGCCAGCGATAATGAACGGTATGGTCAATAGTCTCTCACCTTTGCGCTATTTATACACAATTAGGTATTGTTTAACGTCTGAAACTTTATCTTAAAGTACTTTCATTTTAGTCACCGGAATTGATAATTAAGCTTAATTCATAAAGTTATGCTTTACAAATAAACTGTTGAAGGACTTAATCCCAAGAAGGCCTAGTTTCTTCACTGAATCGTCGCTTGGCATTCGTGTTCATAGAAATTGTTTACGTGTGCAAATCCAGAACCCTTTAGGAAATGCAAAGAGATTAGAAGGTAAAGAAGGTAAACTCGAGTATCATACTTAACTATTCATAGTCAAGCAGTGTAAGTAAGGCACAGTGGGCAGTGCGTGGGCAAGGTTGTCAAAAACACCATTAATCTTACCCGTTGTCCCGCGACAAACTATCGCTCACCATGATAAATGACAAGAATAAATAATACTAATATAGAAAGGTGGATGGATAATTGGGATTCATGAGAAAACTTATCAATATTTAAGTAAGTTCCGACCCTAATTCTCTGAAGACCCTAATTCAACTTAATCAGTAGAAAATTAAATAAATATGTATCTATTGAGCAGAACGAGATAGCTTAAAGGACACAATCGGACACTTCACCAGTTGTTTCATACCATGATGTTCATATTATCCTAGACCAGACTATAAAAAATGCCAGTTAATTTTGAATTAATAGTGTAGTAAATAACTAGAATAGGATTTCATTTGTTTGAGGAGACCTTTTAATAGGCCCTGGGCGGCAGGTGGTTATGCTTACATGCTTAGACATAATATTCAGAGGAATATTTTGACAAAAATCTTTAGGCATTGTAATCCTCACAAGTACCTACGTCACAACTAGTTCCCACGGTAATAAGTCTTGCTATCTACATTTTTATCGATTATCTAAATCGTGTTCACACTTAGTTTTATACAAACCGGTTCTAACTCAGAAGCGCCGATCTTTAATTGAATTTTGAGTGTAGAAATAAAATTGATACTGTCCGTATGTTTATTGGTTTCATTTTGTTTATTGCCGTTTGAAAACGTTAGACAAATTGTCGAGTTGATAGCAATTTTATTACATACGGAAATGTGTAGTTATTTGTAACCTATATTTTTAGTTCTGATCTCAGTCCAAACTATAACAAATAGGTATTACTTTATTTTTTTTTACATTTATAAACAAATATAGCTATATTAGTAAAGTATTAGAATACCCATTGCAGCTTTTGTATGTGATGGATGGAAATAACGTAATGTTACAATCGTCGCGGGTAATTTAATTAAACCTCTCGCGTTAGTAATATTTTTGCATTATCTTTAAGGCACTGATTTCACCGCAAGCTACGAAGCTATGAACTATTGGCTATAAACACGAACAAAAGATACGCACTCCCGTATAATAAAAAGAGACACGGCGATACTCGCCCGGCGGTGATAGCTGATAGCTACAGCTACACACGAGAGTGCGTATCATTTGTTCTTGTTTATAGCCCATAATCATAGCTGAGTAGCTCGCGGTGAGACCAGTGCCTAAAATCGATGAACTAGTAACAACCAAATCAAATAGTTTAAACACAATATTTATTTTAATGCTCTATCAAAGTAGCTTGAGGCACCGCCGAATGAAGCTCATAGTGTCTTTAAGAGATTTAATCAATAATTTATTCAACGCGATAGCTTCTAGCTACCGATTTATCATCGAAATCCAGTCATTACCCGACTGACATGCTTATTAGCGATGCTAATGTTTTAATCCATGATTTTGGGGGGTCTCATATTGATTTAAAAATTAAATAAATTTAAATATTGTTTTTATAATCCTTTTGGAATGGAAATTATGATTTACAGTTGATTTAATTAAGTTATTAAATCCGGTGGTCATAGGATTCGGTTTCTGGTTTTGTATCGATGGCTTCCTTTGTTGGCTTGATTGGAATTGGTGTTGATGGCGATTTAACGGTGTCGAAGAATTTTATGTCTTAATTTAAAAGAACTCGGAGTATTTTTTTAACCAACCGGTTCTATTACAGAGTTCACTGTATAGGTACGTAACAAAATATAGTTTTTGATTTAAATAATTATACCTATTACAGTCTCCTGGCTAAGGACTTTACTGGCACGTAAGTAAATTGTAAAAGTACCTACATAATTATACGTCAATATCAAAAAGTATGATTTTTTCGCATTTCATTCCATTCCTTCCATTCCATTCCTTAAAAGTAAACTGCTGTCGTTTATAATGCAAAAAAAAATCAAATTTAACATTATTCCTGATAAATACAGGATGATTACGGGGTCGTGGTCCCAACTGTGAAAAACGTGTTAAGATGGTCTTTATGAATAATGTTTTACATGGAACAAATATGAATATCACGAAAAATAAATTACTGATTTCATACCAACCGGTGCGGAAGTGTTCATAACTTCCAGTCTCGTTTCATAATTATGTAGACACATTTGCAAGGAATTAGTATGGGGAAATGTATACACATTAATGAACTCGAACTTAACTAGTCGTAAAAAAATTACGTTTGTTCATATAGGTCCCATGGGAAACATTGTTCAGAAAGACCATCTTAACACATTTTTCACAGTTGGGATCACGACCCCGTAATCACCCTGTATAATTAAACTGTTAAACTCACGCGTATTTCACGCGAGTCACTACACGTGACACAGAAAGAAAGAAAAAACATTTATTTGTGACACAACATAATGTAGGTATACCTACATATATTTCGGAGAAGCTAGGTCTCCATTATCAAGCACTGAGCCCGCACCGTTACCTAATAAATACATAATATTATGTCTCCACACCTCTGACCTTAATACAAATTTAGTAACAAAATTTCAATAATAAGTATTTTATATCCACTTTAAAATTTTAGCTCTCAATCAAAAGGAAGACTCGTAAATCATCCAAAAACTATAACATTTCAAACGGTAGCTGTACCGTAACATACAGTGTGGCCTAGATTTACAACCAAACCACAAATGGGGTACTTATATTATGCCACAAAGTTTACTTTACTGACACAGTAGACTATCGAATATTTAAATAACATGCGACATACGCCGTATGACTAATGTGACTATTTTGCATTGAACAATGATGCAGCAGAAGGGACAATGCTGATGACATTAAAGTGCAGTGTTCAACACGTGTAGGTAATGTTTGTTTTTCTTAAAATGGGCATAAGTAGGTATTTGATACATATTTCACTTAAAAAAATCAATGTGAAAGACGATTTATGTTAGAACCGCATGTAGAGTATTACATTGAATTCATGTAAATAAAAAAAAAACAAATAATAATACATATACATTTATACAAGTTATTAGCTGTGCAGTATACAAAGGTCAAAACCTTATATTACGATTATAACTATTATAAGGCATTCGTGATATCAAGGTGAAGAAGAGGTTTAGTTCATAGTCCTCGTGTTATCTTAATACAGGTTGAGCTAAACATCTCACACTACGAGATATTTTCTTCACAAAATATAATCAGATAGGTACTTAAACAATTGATATTTATTATATGATATAATATTATATGATAGTATTGTAGAAACTAGAGTTATTTTAGTCTTAGTTGGTTTGATTTTGTTGTTAAAGTATTTTATTCTTATTAATGTATATTTACCACAGTTGTTCCTAGCGTATATTTGTTTTGATGAAAACTTGAAACCGTATTATGAAGAGTCTCATTTGATTAAATACTGCGAACAAGAACATGAGTTTCAGAATGGAGTATAGGTACCTAAAAACCTACACCTTATTTACTTACCTACTACTTTAACCCTTTGTTTATTGAAACAACTTAATTATTTAACCGTATCAGTAAAATTAGAATAGGGCAGGTAATTATAACATCTTTAAGATTTTCGAATTTTTAACAGTATTTTTCATTTGCAGATTTCCAGAGCGGATACACGGTTTAATTATTTCGTAGTTTTTGTGCTAGAATTCAACGAACATCTTGTCTGATTTTCAGTACTAACAAAGATCTACGCGGACTACGCGTGAATAAAGATTGTCAAAGTGACAACGCAATCCAGCTGGAGCGGTCAAGCTTTTTTTATACGACTGGGGTTTTCGTGGTCTGTAGTTATGAAAGTAAATAAGTGAATGTAAGTAAATATGTAAACTTCCTAGACTTTCAAAGCAATATTGCTGAAAATCGAAGTAGGATAAAATAATTCCAAAGCTTGGTCCGAAAGCCTCAAAACTTTTGTTATTAATTCATTAATAATATTAATGGGCACTTTAATAAAATTATTCCTAACCTGTATTGCTTTTTAAGTCGATCTTCAAATCATATATCCAACAACAATGACGCGTCATAAAACCCCAATAAAATTATCACTATCTCCCTTACTCTGGCGTGAAGGACTACTTAACCGTACGTTTCGTTTTTTGTCGACACGGCCTTTAGAGTTAAATGAACTTGCGCCGGAGTGACCTTTCTGAGGCGAGTGCGTGAAGTTGAATAATGCGATAAATCAGGCCCTGACTTAGGCATCCTATGGAGGTTAAAAAAATTGTGACCTGTTTAAAGATCTATTCCGTAAGTAGGTACTTATGACGAATTCAGATTTGGAAAAAAAATATTTTGCTGCAAAAAGATACCAATTTATGGAAGAAAAGGTAAGATAACTACGGAAGGTAAGAGAAAGTATGAAGGATGATAAAAGATCTAGCCCCATACAAAAAAAAATAAAAAAAACATTCACCACTGACCACAAGAAATGTATAATTTTTATATAAACATTTAGGTACCCATTTACAGTGAATTAAAAAAATAACCAAAAGAATTACTATAATTATGTCTATCTACTATTAACTGCAACGTTACCATTAATTCACAGTGCGGTGTAAACAAAAAG
>JALPQI010008327.1:0-62558 GCA_025490895.1 Thaumatotibia leucotreta | reverse complement strand
ATGAGCCAAAACCGACCAAAGTCATACGCTCGCGGAGCACTTAAAAAAAAATGGTGGCCTCGTTTGTGGCAAAGGGTGGTCACGTCGCCACTATTGTACTAGAAGATCGTAAGACGGTTACCGCTGACTGGTATACCACTGTTTGTTTGCCGCAAGTCATAACCGAATTTCGAAAAAACAACTCGACGCGTCGTATGATACTGCATCATGACAATGCAAGTTCGCACACCGCCCGCCAAACAAAGATGTTTTTGAGCGCCCAAAATGTGAAAATTTTAGATCATCCACCTTACAGCCCTAACTTAAGCCCTCACGATTTTTTTACGTTCCCCAAAATTAAGAAAAGTCTTCGTGGTCAACGCTTCAGCTCACCTGAAGAAGCTGTTGACGCTTACAAATCGGCCATTTTGACTACCCCCACTTCGGAGTGGAATAAATGTTTTAAAAACTGGTTTGAACGCATGTAAAAGTGTATTAAACATCGCGGAGAATTCTTCGAAAAACAATAAATGGTAATAATCTATAAAATTGTCTATACTTATTTCAAACGACACAACTTAAAAGGCAACCTACGTATGTGATGGATCTAGCTCAGTATCATTGTCTACCAGCCTACCAATTCTATCAATATCGAAGCCGTGATTCAAATGTACAACCTTATGAGAAATGCTGCAAAAGTTAATGTAGATCTAGAAATGCATTTTTCCTTAAAATACAGTGTCATTTTCGGTATTCCTTTATATACGGAAGCACTTATGTGTGGTGAGCATCTAACTAGTTGTCTTTTATGTGCTCCATCTTGTATTCGATCTAAGGTTTAAGATCACGACTCTTTCTAAATTACATTCATTCTGCACTTCACCCTTAACTCTCAACTAACCCTTTTATGTCTCAAAAGCTATGTTCATAAGCTATATTCTATACCGTACTAAAGTCATCACCGAAAACCAGAACCAGTGTGACCTCGACATCTGTATCAACTATGATAACTCGGACTGGAACTTATACTGGTTGGTAGATCCAAGTTCGGAAAGCTATAGAATCGACCCTGATGCATTATGAATCAGTTCGCCTTAGCGATAATTTCAGCGGCGAAGTATGGCGTAGCATAGCCTTTGTTTTATTCAAAGGTTGCGTACGTGATTCTGATATGTGCAGGGAATTTGAATATCGTTGACCTTTTTGTGGCTGCGATATAAAATTATGCATTTGACAGTTTTGAAGGTTGTCTGCTCGTAATGTTAGCATTTAGCCAAGGAAAATCTCGAAAAACAAGAAAATGGCCACCAGAAGGCCGAGTGTAGGTAATAACTTATAAAAAACGTCTCGATCGCGTTTACGTTTTCATCGTCAATTTCTATAAATGACGATGAAAACGTAAATGATGTCCCGTTATTAACAATACTTTTCCCGCCTGTTGATGAATAGATAAAAGCAGGCGAATTATAAAACTTATACGACAGGATACGGATATCAGTAAAGATTGATGAAAGTAAGGAAATGTTTAAATATTGTTTTATATTCTCTAACTTTCTTTATAATAAATACCAGTACAATACTGTGTGTTTATTCTTACTTGCTGAAGCCGAAATAATCGCGCGTTCTGTGGTTTCAAAGGAATCCTTCCGTGAACGCCCCGGTTGTGAAATTAACTATGCACTCGCCGAATGCAGTAGGTTTTACTCATTCTGCTTTTATTTCAAACACCGTTAGTTTCGTTTCTTTGTTTCTGCTTATTTTAAAATTAGTTTAATACTTCATAATAGCAACCGATAGGGAGAAATGGAGAGCTGCAACAAAAGCAATCAGAAAGCGGAGTCACGATCCTCAGCAGTGAGGAACCGACGCGGAAGAAGAAGAAGACTCATAATAAATAAATATGTTGGAACATTCTTACACAAAACGACATAGTCCCACGGTAGCTCAGTTAAGGCGTGTGATGTGGGTACCAGGCGATAATACATATAATAGATATACGAGTAAACATAATATAAACACTTAAATACATGGACAAATACAGTATGTATCACCTCGTAGAGCAAAGAAAGAAACGCATTAATATTTAGATCATACTAAACAACTTTTACTATGGGGACAAACTCGAATTTGCGAAAAAAAAAATTACTCTCCCATACAACGTGTTCATGATTACACAATCAAAATGTATGAAACTTTCAATTTTTTTTCGTGAATTCAGGTTTGGCCCCATAGTAAAAGTTGTTTTGTATGATCTAAACATTAATGGGTTTCTTTCTTTGCTCTACAAGGTGATACATACTGTATATGTGATAAATATATAAGTACACAAATTATGTCCTCGCTGGAATTTGAACCCGAAACCTCCCGCAACTAGACTACGGAAGCTGGCTTATGAGTAGACCCCGGTATCGGAGGTGCAAAATGATAGCTGTCAAGTTCTTACTTAGGGATAGGTAAACACATTTTATGATGTCGATATCGATACTCGATTTTTTGTAATATTTTTTTTACGTACAGTGGCGTTCAGAATTGCATGGACAATTTCTTTCACGATTATGCCCGAAACGTCAGGATATAATTAAACGTAAGTTTACGCGATTAAGACCCGTTTGTCTTTAAAATATGGCTTATGAGCTGTTACTCAGTTGTCTAGATTATTTTTAAAGAACCGGCGTAACATTACTTACTTACGAATATATACGAGTAGATCTTTTAAAAGCTCTGGGTTTTACTATTTGCCCTACGTAACCACTTATAATGAGGCAGATATATGCTTGTTGACCAGCGACCAGGGACCAGAACCGTTATTTTCTCCATACAAAAGAACGGTTCTTTTTTCGTTCATTTTCGTTCTTCGGTATATAGATTCTAAGTTAATGGAGTAATTTAAAAAAGAATATGAAACATTTAAAAATATTGTACTATTCCGAGGTTTTTGTAAAACAACGGTTCCGATCCCTGCCAGCGACTACTGTCGTGGCATAAAGCCTATCCTTAGTTAGTTCTGTACGGGTAACTATATTATAAGCATACAAAGTGCTGCTTCTGCAAAGAAGGTTATCAGATACACCTACGCATTTCATGTGTATATTTACTATGAATATTTACATTACTTATCGCAGGCGACTGCGTATGTTCACAAACACGCTTATAACTATGAGCTGAAACAAATATTACTTCATTAACTTGGTAATAAATTCCTAGGCTTTTTGGTCATCTTCGCAAAATGTTGTAGTAAATAATTGACCTGGAAAACGTGGTAACATCTAAAGAGACGCAGGGCAGTAAAATATACAATAAAAATCCTTATATCACTATTTATTTATATCTTCAAGTGCTTGATGTCTTTTATATGGTTGAATTCTTCTACGAAACAATTAATGGGATTTTGGATCAAGATAAATATTTGCCTATTTGTTTCAAATTCTAAATTATTTTAATTTCCCCCGATACATGACAGCAAATATGGAATTAGAATCAGAGTTTGATTACAAAAGGTTTACAATTTTTGTAGATTACCTTCAATACCCGACTCGACACAGGCGATACAGCCAGCCACTATAATCGGCATCGGCAATTTTCAATCATAATAACAGCAATAAAGGTGACCCAAGTTAGTGAAAAAGTTGAGGTGTTGACGGTACGTTTTTAAAGAGCTTGTTGTCAGGAATTTTCAGAAATAAAATGTATAGATAATGGAAATTGTTTACTAAAAGGCTATGCACTTATTTATTAGAAAATTGTTACTTATACACTATAAGAATATTAAGTTTTTAACCCTTTAATGGGTATTGGCAACATACTTGCCGTCGATATGATATAAAAAATACGATACGATGCCGATATAAAAACTAAAATCAAACTGATTTTTGACACTTGAAGTTGAACAGTTTTCAGTTGAAACAAACATGATTTCTTTAACGGAGCTGTCAAATGGCTAAGTAGTTGCTGTGCCTCTACGGGGAGCATATTATAATATGTATGTATTATTATATTACTGTTGTAATATGTGTGCAATAAACAAATTGGTTTGATTTGATAAGAATTTTTGGATTTTGATAAAGCCACAGTGGATATCCTTTCACAAAATTGTCGAGCTAGTCCTTGACCTGTGACCCGTCCAGTGAATTTCACAAAGGTACGTGTTCCTTACAACACCTCAAACCATTAGTTTCGTACCTACTAAGTTCTTAATCGAATGTTACGATAGATTGCGAACATCAATTGAAAGGGGCGACAGGGGAGCTGCCCTAATCATATTATCAGACAACGTAATGAATTTTGTAGGAGCCGGTCAGTAGGATGTTTTACGCCCACTCTGAGAGCCATCAAATAAATAAGGTGCTTAGGGCGTGGCACGTGGTCGTATACAAATATAGTATCGGGACGGAGAATTCTCGGTTCTCTATACAGGGTGTTACACGAGCCACTGGAAACCTTGATTCGGGTGATTTGGTAGGTCTACTGAATAACTTTTAGTATAGGGTCAA
This sequence comes from Thaumatotibia leucotreta, assembly GCA_025490895.1. NCBI lineage: Eukaryota > Metazoa > Arthropoda > Insecta > Lepidoptera > Tortricidae > Thaumatotibia > Thaumatotibia leucotreta. Next base: position 58,089 of record JALPQI010008327.1, on the reverse strand, counting down.
TCATGAAATCTATAAAAAAATCGTCTTCATACATTTGGACCGATTGACAACGACATTTTGTATGAAAGAGCCTACATTTTTTGAGTTTTCTGGGTTAGCTCCATACACAGACAACATAACCTAGGTATTTATGTTGTCGAGGTTATGTTGTCTGTGGCTCCATAGTAAAAGTTGCTCAGCAGAACCTACCAAATCACCCCGTTCAAGGTTTTCAGTGGCTCGTGTTTACCTCGGTACTGGGACTGTTATTGATGTTTTATCTACGTAATACCACAGTCTAAAAACCAATACAGTCATTCGACGAAGCCGTCTCGACAGAGCAATCGTGCGGGGTGTGCGGGGCGCGGGGCGGGTGGGGCGAGCCCAAGCTGCATACGTCGCCATTGTTAGTAGCTGGGGACATGACTTTCAGGGCTGACGCGTGTATTATTTTAAATGTTTTGATTTGTTTATTATTACATAGAGTATAAACGTTAAATAAATAAATATTTGAGGACATCTTACACAGATCGTCCTAGCCCCAAACTAAGCAAAGCTTGTACTATTGGGTACTAGGCGATGATATACGAACTTATATAGATAAATACATACACATTACATAGAAAACAACCATAACTCAGGAACAAATATGTTCACGTTCATCACACAAATATTTGCCTTCGGGGAAATATTTGCCTTATTGGGATTCGAACCCAGGACCTCCAGCTTCGTAGGCATAGTCGCTATCAACTAGGCTACGGAGGCCGTTAATTACCCTCCTTTTTTGAGCAGTTGTGTAAAGTCTGTGACAACCCTAGGCAAATACTGTAACCTTGTGCGGTGTCGGCATTTACGCAAACATCAAAGGCGTCGGTCCACTGTTACTCTTTACACTGTGGTAATACTATTACTGAAGATTTCAAATGTGTTTCATTCGGATTTTTGTAGATAATTAATCTCGAAAAACTGAAATATAATGTAAGTTAACTTACCCTCCTGAAAAAGGAATGGCTATACGGTTTTTAGTGTCATAGGAGGTAAAGGTAAACGTATGAATCGCCTGATGACGAAAAAAATGAGGTTATTCCCACCTGTTACCGCCCATCTAACAACGTGGTAACTACTGAGAAAATTTTTCGCACTTGTTACCACTAAAATATTTGGTTGGGAAAATAAATCTTACGAAATTCAACTCCCAGTCCCAGTTGTTCCCACTGATAACTTGTGGAAAAAAAATCCCAGTCGATAGCACTGGTGTCAGATGTGTGGTAACAGATGGGAATATCCCAAAAAATATTTAAGTATAGTTTTTTTTAATATTTAATAATTGTGAAAATATAAATGTAAGTTGTCTAACATAATTTCCGTTACGTACAATCATGCAAAAAAGAATAAATGACATAAAAACAGTAAACAGACTGTGTGTCGCCATACACGCTGGTACTCGTATCGTGAAGTGATATATTATAGCCATACTGATAGTGTTATCGCGTATTATCCAATAGCGTCACTTGTGCGCTAAACGTTGTAGGTACATGTCATTGTAGTTGTAGGGTTACCAAAGACGTTGTTTATACAAGCTGATTTTGGAGTCAAGATCCAAAATGGCAACATAAAGTTAGCAGTATACACCGTGTTTTTATTGTTTTCCGTTCAATTAAAGGGAAGCTTATTTAGGTCAAAAATAATCAATTTCTCTAAGAAACTAAACTAGTGTCTGAACTCTTACTGTTATTGAGTTATAAAAAAAATAAGTTTAATGGCTGAACAAGTGTATTGCATTTGTAACCTGTATTACATGCTAGTGTTACTTATTTTGACATGTGCCGTCATTCACCCGAGATCTTGTTATTAAGGTTCTCTTGTTCACTTGTTCACTTGCCATTAAAATTATCATGTATGAAAACGAAATTAAAAGCCGATAATACCAGGCAGCTTCTAATAATGTCCCAAGTAACCTGTCCAATTGAACGGAAAATAATAAAAACACGGTGTAGATATTAAAGGGCCAATATTATACGCACATATTATTTGTATCTGGCCATTTGTAAAATTAAAAACTGGCAACAACAACTTGATTAATGAAACATAATACATTATAAGGCGTTTATAAACACTAAGCTTGCTTGTTCCTATTTGTTAAGAGCTTAACACTGAGCTAAGCACGTGGGGTTCGATTCCCACCTCGGACGTTGGTGATCTTGGTCGTTTTGTCTTAGTATATGGCATCCAATATTTATAGCTTAACACTAATTTTAGCTCAGTACGCAAAGTTGGAACTGCATCACTAATAGAGTATCTAGAATACTACTAGTTGTGTCGTCGCTATACTTACTCAACCTCGGATAAAGAGCTATCAATTCATGGAAATGTCGCCTTTCTTTCACTCTGAATATGGGTGTTTATTCCATCATGTGAGTGTTGCAGATACGAGGTCGAGACGATATCCTCAATCGGTAAAAGGGCATTTCTCCGAGAGTTTCAACCGCTGTGACTTCGGTGGCAGCATTATCGATACCCGTAAGAACTTTTGGATATTTATTGGTAGACGTAGTTGACAACTAACAATATTTATGCAAAATAATCACCAAATTAAAAATTTAAAAAACCGACTTCATCCGGTTTCTCCAAGATTCCCGATTTGTTTCCATCATTGGTTTCCTCAAATCCTACTTTCTGAATGCAAATTCTTGTAAATGAATGAAAATTACCAAAAGCGCCATACATGTACCTATAACATTTGAAGAGATCCCTCGATTTCTCCAGGATCCCATCATCAGACCCCAACTTGGTGCCAATGGGACCATCTCGGGGTAATACACGATCGATCACAAAAAGAAATTTTAGAATCGGTTCACTATTCTCGGAGATATCAGGTAACATACATACAACAAAAAAAAAAAAAAAAAAAAAAAAATTCAGTCGAATTGAGAACCTCCTCCTTTTTTTGAAGTCGGTTAAAAAAAGAGATACCCACGGAAATTGGGTAATAACGTGCCACAGAAGTCACGGCGGTTGAAACGCTCGGAGAAATGCCCAATCTCGTCGATGAGATTGCCAATTCAGTTATTTATTTGCACACTTTCAGGAACTGTAAAAGCAATTGAAAGTAGATGGATATTAAAATTCAAAATAGGTGTACTTTAAAAAGTTACAGTCTTCTATTGTCAAATTTTGAATTTGCACATGTGGAACCGCCGGTGTCCGCCGTGTGGTGACGGCAGTAAGAATACATTTGTCACCACCCCAACTCCTCCTGCGGGTGTCGTAAGAATCGACTAAGGGATTGAAATGTCACTGAACATTATTTGATAAAGATTGATGATGGGCAGCAGCGTCCTCATAGTGGGCACATTACTGCGATCGCCAATCCGCTTGCCCAGCGTGGCGATTATGGGCATTTACCTCCTAATGCGTCTATATGCATAGTTAATAGGAGAGGCCTACGTCCAGCGGTGGACTATCATAGGCTGATGATGATGATGATGATGACATGTGGAAAACGGAAATCTAAACAATTATATCCCTAGATCGGTACAGGACGTCCGTATATCTGTCAACCCTAAACAAATGGCGTGCGATTTGTCGTGACGCCAGCGATAAAACTAATAGAGCCACTTAACAGCATGTTGGCTCGGCGCTTTAATAATACCTACAGCGAGATGCCATTACAAGTGACCAAAGATTTGCAGAAAGCGACCAACTTTTTTTCTAGTCCGACTTTGCCGATGTCTAAGAAAGAACATTTGACAGTTTAGAAATGAGCCTTATTCATATATGTACCTACCTTAGGTATATATGACGTTATGACGATCGGAAAAATGGTGAGTAAGACCCTCATATTAATAAGTGTTACATGTGCATTTTTACCTGTTTTGTGTACAATAAATAATTTACATACGTACAATAAGGATTCATCTATAACTGTCGAAAGTTAATTCTTAGTAATCGGCAACTATAAGCTAAACATGTCGAATATTGTCGCTTTCTGTATCGAAAAAACCGAGTGTGGTTATTTTCTGGATAACTACGGTCCAAATACATGAATAGATAACTAGATAAGTTTTACAATACCCAAATGAGAAACATCAACTTTTTTAAAATATTAAAAAAAATCTATGAAAATCTACGAAAGGTATACGATCTCAAAAGGTTTTAATGAACACTTAATATTAAAAATAGCAGATTCAACAACAAATAAAATGTTTTCCCATACATACACTGAAAAAAATAATTTGTTAATGGTAACCGAACTTTCGTCAACCTGTAACTTAAAAAAAGTGACGAGCGAAGTAAGGCAATATCTTACCAAAATCAGTTCGGTTAATTTTCTACTAAACAATTGATGTTGCGTATTGCTAAACAATATTAGTTATATCGTGTGAAAACTGTCTGTTGTATATTACCATAAGTTCAGTTATATTTAGTTTACAATTCAGTTATTGTAGACGTGCTGTATGTTGATAACAAATTTACTGTTTGTCAAAATCTTACTGAATTCACAACTTACTTTAATCAAATTTTCTGCTACGCCTAAACCAACTGGCTCAGTAATGTTTAACATAACTTTTTTGTTACCTATAACCAATTTAGAGTATTATTTTAAGCAATTTGTTTCATTATATTTAACCAAATTATTTGCCTGCATGTAACCAAACGAATAGGTTATACACGACAAAAATACGTTGTTCATATACAGCCAAATGTTTAAATTATTTTGACCAAATAGTTTGCCTACTTCTAACCAAATGAATAGGTTATATATACATGACAAAAATACGTGGTTCATATACAGACAAATATCAAATGAGTTGTAAATAGGGCTCACTGCCTGTATAAAATCCAGTACGTCTCATCGTCCCCTTTCTTATCCCCTGGGTGATGAGACGTACTGGATTTTATACAGGCAGTGAGCCCTATTTACAACTCATTTAACTACAAGTAGGGTGTATAAGCCACATCGATGATTACCCAAAAATAAGTAACATTTTAATTAACGTAAACGAGCATTTTAATTAACTTTATTAATTGTAATAATAGAAACATTCAAATAATAGAAACATTCATAGTAATTTATAAGAACGGTATAGTAATCAAAATAATCAATCAATCAATAATACAATCGCGAGCAACAGTACTTTTTGCATCACTTTATAGGTTTTCATTGCACAGAGTATCTTTGTAAACCAATTTATTTTTCTAAATTATTTTACGAGTAATTCCATTATTTTGCTTGATACATTAGCTTCAGAGTCTCTTTGATTACAAGGAAAATGAAGAAATTAAAATTATTTGGTTTACAAAGACATGACATGTTTTGAAATGTCCTTATGTAACCTTCTAATCCCCATTCCCGAAGGTAGTCTCCAAGGGTGTCTGCTGGTGGAGGTACAACTTCCATTTTGGAATATTCAAGTAACTTGACATACATATGTCATACGCAACGCAAAAAAAGCGTTTGGTTATTTCTATGCTAAGTATTGTCTATATAATGAAGTACGTTTGGTTACACATTGTATTTTATTTGGTTAGATAAAGCGAATGGTCTGCTAGAGTAGCAAACCCGTATTTGGTTTTACTCTACTAGACAAAACTGGTTATATGTAACAAAACTATGTATTATAATAGCAAATCATTGTTGAGTTAAATCTAAACAATTTTATGTTATGGATAATAACATCGTCTTTGTTAGAAGCTAGGACTTGGTTTTTGTTGCATATTGTCAATGCTTACTCTTAAATTAGACCAAGCGGTTTATTTACATGTGAACACTTGAATTTGTTTACTGTTTTAATGTAAGACGTATACAAGCATTTATTTACGAATAGCCCAACTTAGAATAACATTATCCGTTTGGTTTTTAATACGCAAACCTGTTTGTTAATAGAAATTAACTTTAGTAACGCCATACCGAATTATGGTTAATGATGAAATAGCCAAAGTAGTTCAGTTAAACATTTTTTTCAGTGTAAATGTCTCATATAAAATGACATATATTGGAGTTAAATAAAGACTATGAATTAATTAATCACGTATTATTATTTATCTTATGCCATTCGTTTAGGCCGGGAAACAAAAACTAGAGAGGCAAGTGCGATGCCGCGGATTGCCATGTATAAAATACAAACTATTTGAGCTCAGGGTATAACAGAACCAATGCTTTAGAAATATAATTATGTAACTGATAGGCCTCTTCCTTGTTTCATATTTGTCTATTTACAGCACAACTTATGTAAGAGTACATAGTGACCCTTGAACTTCATGGTACGCCAAACTGCAAAACTATGAACATGATTAGTAGATCAGTAGAGAAATCGCCCGGATTCTCTTAACAAAGAGTTTGCTCATCCCATTTAAACTTCGCCGGCCGTCGAACAACTTACCCTACTTATTTCGTTGGTTCACAATTCGCTTCACATAATAAGGATTACATTAGTTCGTATTGTTTACACACAGTTGCCTACAATATATGGTGTGTATCAGAATCTCTACATACTATAAATATAAAACACAGTAGCTTCACATCATCAGCCTATGATAGTCCACTGCAGGACGTAGGCCTCTCCTATTAACTATGCGTATAGACGCATTAGGAGGCAAATGCCCATAATCGCCACGCTGGGCATGCGGATTGGCGATCGCAGTAATGTGTCCACTATGATGACGCTGCTGCCCGTCATCAATCTTTTATCAATTAATGATCATGTGACACTTATGAATTGAAAGGGATTGCCCTTAGTCGACTCTTACAACACCCGCAGGAGGAGTTGGGATTTCAGTCTATCTCAGTCCACTGCTGGCCATAAGGCTTATGGGCGCAATAGGAGGTAGGTAATGCCCATAACCGCCAGGCTGAGCAAGGATTGGCAACTGCAGTAGTGTAGTGATGTAGTGATGATGCTACTGCCCGTCATCTTCTATAAACAAATGGTCAGTGACACGTCCTCTAGTCTGCTTAAGGCGAGGTAAGCGTAGAATTCCCGTTTGTTTTTTTCAGTTTTCTCAATAATACTACTTCCTTATGAAGTAAAACTTATATATGTTACATTTGAGAACTTGATCTATCGCGCATTGATTAGTATTAAGTATTTAAACAAACTTCGCCCTATAAAAAACGATCCCAAACATAGGTCTAATCTCTGCATGAAAACTAATTTTGCTAAGAAACTACATAACTGTACCAAGAAAAAAATATATCAGAAGAAACGTCAAAGTCTGTGTCAACGATTAACAAGAAGAAATCATTAATATTGTAAGAATTATATTTCATCTTACAAAATATGTGAAATTATTCTCCCGGATCGCTCCTGCTGTCATCTTTCAGTCCCAATCGGGACCTGTTGGAGGGAGGACGTACGTCAATTTTGCGCACCGCTGTCGTCAACCAAACTATCTTTGAGATTGGTGTGATAACACATAAAAAAATGTTATCATCACTGGGGCTTCGGAGACTGAATAAACATAAGTGGTGAGTGACTAAATTAATAGAATTATATTATTCAATATATTAAACCAAAACAATAACAAACATATTACACAGTATAGATAAAAACAGTAGGATGACTACTGGTGATAAGACCATGACACATTTTGACATGACGAAAATAGTGAAATAATTAAGAATGGTACCTACTCGTATCTATTAAAAATAGGATTTTATATCCATAATAGTTCGTTATCATCCAATAAAATTTTAAAAACACAATTTATTTTGGAATTCGAATTATTTTTTGAAATGTTTTGCAAGCAGTCGCACTATATTGATTTAAACTTTCACGACTATCACTCATATTTTAAATACAAACGGGTCCTAATCGCGTAAACTTACGTTTAATTATATCCTGACGTTACACCCGTGGTCGCAGGCAGACATGAGTATCAATAAAATACTACTAATAATATACTATCAATTAAAAAAAACATGGAAAATAATGCGAATTGTTACGAAACATACCGAGAATTAGTACATTTCGATTCAAGTGCGAAAAAAATTAACTACTAAAGGAGTGGAGATAAATTAAAGCACGACCGAAGGGAGTGCTTTAAATCGACATGAGTTACGAATTTCGTTTCCGCACGTGTATCGTACGACGTTTTTCAGTACATATGGCCCTCCGAAGATTTCGACCTGACGTAAAATTAACCACTTCTCGCACAAGCGCGTAAAAATGCGCAATCTGTACTGAGAAATAAGCTTTTCATAAAAAAATTGAATGGAAAAATATACGATTGACTAAAGTTGCTATATATAGGGAATGGCGCCCACTATGTTACATTTGCATGAAGGGTAAATTAATAAAAATTAAAAAAAATTGAAAATTTTACTTGATAAATGTGATCTATTATCTATACCAATGATATGGTACATATTTATTGTAACGGTGAAAAAGTAACCCTGTATAATAACACAGATAAACTTGACCATGTACAGTGATCGTACTAATAATGTGGATGACATAAGAAAGCACCTATAGAATGTTTTCAAAAAATATTTTTACTATTACTATTTTTACTAAAACGAAAGTGTCAAGTTGAAATAAGTAAGTTGAGTACATAATGCCGTTCTTTTACTAATGTTTTAAAATACACAATTGAATGTCGAATTTACAAGAATATTGTTATAATTTACCCTTTTTGGAGATACGTGACAAAAACATTTACGTGGTGTGATCAAAAACATACTAAACATAGAACCAACATTCAAATGCATTTTGGAGATAACACAATATATCAGAAATATAGAGCCAAAGAAAACGCAAATAGTATTAAAGACTGTATCGTTTATTATAAATACAAGTTTAACCTGGTCTAACTTTTGAAATATGTATTATTTTGCGTTTCTATGTTCTGAGTGTATGGTGTGTACGTAATGTATGGCTACTTTCCAAATTGTTTCTTTTAGGGGCTTCATCGTGCTTAAAATATTGCCTATCAAACGTATTTCGGACAAACCTATACAGCTGAATGTAAGACTATTTCAGCGACTCCATGGTACTATTTTAAGAAGCAATAGGTAAAGATGCTACCCGAGTATATTATCTAAACGGAGTCTTCATGATTCCCCAATCAGGTATACACAAATAAAATGTGGTGGATTTTATGTTTTACATAAAATCGGATTTTTACACAACGTTTCAGATGCCCTTCACTTTCTTATGCGTGCGAGAACAGCGAAGCAGCTATAAGAATCAGCCATACATAAAATCCTTAATGAAACACCATGGGCTTGATCCATAGTTAGAACAGGTAGATATAAATGCTCCATGACAGTTATATTAGATGTCAAAGTCAAAATACACGTAAGCTACATACCATATTCTCTTTAATTTAAAGTATCCTTTCACAAATTCAGGTCATTTTTTTGGGCAATATAAGAGCTATGGCAATATCTAAATGTTTGACATTACGAAGCACATGAAAGCGTGTCTTTCAAAGTACGATTTTTTTGTGTGTGATGTTGTCTTTTTCGCAAAACGTAAATTTTCTTGTAATAAATACTTATCCGAAATATTTTTTTATTACTCAGGAGATCAGGATTTTGGATTGGGTTAGTTGTGTCTAATCCAGATGGTTTACGTCGAGTTTCTAGGATGAAATGTGTACCTTATTAAAGCAGTAATTAGAACCATGTATGTTTTTATAATACATGTAATATAAAAAATTATGGCCAAGTAAAGCCGTATTTATAATAAATGATTAGGGTTAGGAATTTTGGTGGCATTAGGTGGACAGAGAACAGTGGAGTCGTTGTTTATTTTTTTATGATTGCTTGAATAATTAATTAATCAGAAATAATAAATAAATATATTCTTTTAAACAGGGTTTCACCAATTTTAATAATTAAATAATATCATTTTTAATATTTGACTACCTATGAATTGAAGTTTAATCATTTTTTGTAATATAGCTTATGATTATTATATAATATTTACGGTCTTCGAGAGAACTAGAACCTCAAAAATTAAATAAATATACCATACCAACATTTTTAATTGAAAATTAATATTTCAATAATTTATTTGAATTCCTTGATAAATCCAGCTTGAAATGAACACTATTTCGATATTACTTTATAAGTTAATCATTTATTCAAGTTAAAAATGTTTGTGACATCGACTCCACTGCATTATGTTCAATAAATGCCACCAAAATACTAACCTTATAAATGATACACCCTTTAATATAGGCCTCACAAATTTTATGATAGCAGCAAGTATACCCTGGGTGTAACTACAAAATACAATCAATACATCTTTCATCCTGTATAAATGTAATGGATTTACTCGCGATTATTATATTACTTTGTGAAATGTGCAGCACGGAAGCTTAAATAAAAGCATTATCCTATAATGCAAAATTAGGTACGTTATTTTTGCGTCATCTGCATGATTAGTTCGACCCCTGATCATCATGTATAATTCATATGTATACTTTTTCCGTGGACAGTCCATCAAAAATTTTGAAAATCAGCATGTTTGCATCATTTATTTATTTATTTTTTATGAAATTGTACGCCTGATACGCATTATAGGACCGCGGATCTATAACGAGTTTTGTATTAAATATTAATGGGATAGTCTCGCATCCGTCTATTTTCTAAATTTACCGTCTACTTTACACATGGCTTGCTAGAGCTTGTCAGATTATAAATTATCACTTATATTATTATTATATTACACTATGTCGTTTCGATTCACACTAGTCACATAGTTGTAGTACTGTAAATATTTTCACTATGAGTATTACAGTATCACGTCATCATTGACGGCGACTGTCACGGGTATTAGCGGAGGCTGGATGACTCTTAAAACTAGCGTTGAGAGGTCAAAGAATATGACCTTAAACGACACTCACGAGAAGAAATGTATTCTTACTGTTGTATTGTATTCTACACAACGCGGGGATATAATACAATTTTGATGCCTTTTTTACTCAAGAGAATAATTTATATGTGCACATAATAATCGTATTTATAAATATTTATTGTCGCCAAACGCACATTCAAGAACATTGAATATAGATTCCTCTTTGTTTTAGACGTGTACGATAAAATAGATCTTCACCACAAATTTTCATGCTAAGATTTTCGCCAAATAATGCTCGCATTTCAGCAATATACGGCTGTCAAAGCCTGTCAAGTGCGAACGAGAGGAAAACAGCTTCCGCGCTATTCATCAAGCCCTCGCTGTCAATTTCTGAATAATGGAGACTGATCGGGTAAACACACCGAGTTGGCGCAGATTGCTGTCGTGTGAAATATTTCGAACAACGGATATTACGGCATTTTCGCTAGAAGACGCTGTTTGTTTCTTTAGCTACTCCATTCCATTTTGTAACCGGGCGAATATTCGAAATGAATGAGAATATTTAAAGTTTTGGTTTACATAAATATATATTGTAATATAGAATAAACAGTCTAAATCCGTGTGTACAGTAGACTGTTTTTAAAACGTTAATTAGTTTTCCGACTTGTTAAAGAATAAAAAAAGCTGTGTAGCCTTAATTACAAAATACGTCAAATCAATACTGTTTTTACACGCCTTTAACCCTGTAAAAACATGACAATTAATAATACGCCTAATAGGATTAATTGTACAGAATTTATTTGTTGCTTATTATTCTTTTCGTTTATGTTAAAACATTTTGGCTGTAGTCAGGTACGACATTTTGCCCACAAAAGAGCAAAAGAAACTGGAACCTTTTGAAGGCGTCATGTCGTTTCTGTAGGAGTTTCGTATACGTTGGCCCAGCACAAGCTAAATAGGCCGAGTGCTGACGGCAGTAAGAATAAATTTGAAACCACCCCAACTCTTCCCGTGGGTGGCGTAAGAGTCGGCTAAGGGACTGAAGTGTCACCAACCATTTTTTTATCGAAGATTGATGATGGGCAGCAGCATCATGAATCATAGTGGACACACTGCTCGCCATCGCGCTTGCCAGTGTAGCGATTATGTATTTTTTTCTCCTAATGGGTCCATACGCATAGGCTAAAGAGAGGCCGTTATCCAGCAGTGAACTGACATAGGCTGATGATGTGATGTGATGGCCCAGCACAAGCATTTAAAAGACGTTGAAGTTTGGGGACACGTAAACCATGTTAAGACAGCAGCGCTTTTACCAAGGTAACCTGGCAGAAAACTGTGTCTGTATGCCGCCCGGCAAATGTATTATTATTTTTAAACGTTTAGAAATCCTAGCAAATTTCTAAACATTCGTCAGCCTATCGCACTTCACTGCTGGACGTAGGCCTCTCCTATTAACTATGCGTATAGACGCATTAGGATGTAAAATGCCCATTATCGCCACGCTGGCAAGCGGATTGGCGATCACAGTAATGTGTCTACTATGAAGACGGAGCTGCCCATCATCAATCTTCTATCAAAGAATGGTCAGTGACAATTCAATCCCTTAGTCGACTCTTACGACACTCGCGGGAAGAGTTGGGGTGGTGACAAAGTATTCTTATTGCCGTCACCACACAGCAAACAATCCTAAATGGACTATATTAACATGAACGCCACACTGTTTTGTCTTTAGTCAGAACGAGAGCTGAATACATTACGTACTAGATATCCAATTAGGTATCATAGTGTTACTTACGTCAATCTACTATGAACTTGAGTGCGTCATTAGTAGAACATTTGTATCAATTAGTCTCGATATGTACTAATGAATAACGCGATTATACTTAATTATTGTATTTATAGTTGAAATTATTGCTGTACTTGAAATACTAGCTGTAAATACTCGTAGTTCTATGCAGTTTATGTTAATTACGTAAATTAATTATGAATCTATATTTAGTTAGACATGATTAATGTATCAGTCTGTTTATTTAAATTCAATTCTGTATTGTTAACAAATTTTCATAAATTATGGACTATGACGGTTCATGTGAGTTCTTGAATAGGTACACATAAATATGGCAGCCTTAAAAAATCTAAAAATACAGCTCCTATGTACCTACAGCAGGCCTAGCCGTTCTGCGACCGCATACGATAAGCGATAAGTAATAAATATATGAGAAACCGGCTCGAACGAAAAGACACGTGACCATCCCCATACATTATTACGGTCACGTGACTTATCGTTATCGCTTAACCTAATACGATTATCATCTTGGCCTGCTTATGTCATTTTAGTTCGATTCATATGTTAAGGCGCGATCAATTTTCTTTATAATAATATGACCCGTGTCACCCGTGCACCTTATACTACTAAACTAGCATCACTGATTCATTATTAATATCCAATTAGACCCCAAGTCAACTATCAAGCGGGGGTCACTCACGCCCTAGGGACCTCTAAGACCCCAATAAAGCCCGGAAAGACAACATGGCCTTAATTAAACTATTAAATTTCTGGGATGGGTAAATGGGCCGTTATGATTGATTTCTCTTTGTGGCAGTTGAAATCTCGTAGGAGCCAAGTTTGAATGAACTGAATAAACTTATGTCCAGTATTCTGTCTGATGGTAAAATGTCCTATGTATAGTTTTAGGATCTGAATTCCGTTTGGATCGTAGGGAGGCATAAAACGTTATGTAGTGAAGACTATAGATTAATCTAATATTAATATCTGAAATAGATAGGAACTAAAGAAGCTATACACAATTTTATTTATTATGTCAAGTTTGTAAAATAGACCACACCCATTCTATCGTATTTTTTAAAGATAGTTACTATCAAGGAAATTGATTTCGTACTTTGTCATACCGACACTACTTATACCTGTCGAGGATCTATATAGAAAATATTAGATTTACAAAGCTTTAAACCGAGTAACATATATTTGCTACGAAGTGTGGGTTCAGACATTATTTCCGGTGACTGTACTTGAAGTAGCCGTTTTAATAAAGGTTATACCGTTATAAGGCTGTGGACTGCACGCCAGCGGGCACCGGAGCCGCGCAAACGCAGGCGCGGTGTTGGTTGGCTATTCTTGGCGGCAGCTATTAAAAGGATGCTAGGCGTACGATAATTTCGACTCATGTACACAATGATGTTTAGTAATACAGTTTATAAAAAAATCACCTCGTAGTTGAGTACCGGAACGTAAATCCTGATGTGAAGGTGAAAATGAAATATGACAAGTTGTTCTTTCTGTTCGCTCATTTACCTCGATCATCGCTCGCTTGCTTGCGTCCAGTGTCCAGTAAATGTGCGTTGTTAACGCGGACTTATTTTCTATTCGGCCTGTTGGCACCAATTCGCGAGCACGAGCGGGATGGATAGAAAATAAGTTCGGGTGAATAACGCCGCGGCAGCTCATGGTTCAGTCTCGGCTTTGTTAAGCTCAGAGCAGGCGTAAAATGCACATGCTCTGTTGATATTTTGAAATAAGCTTCTGCTCCCCGCCCCGCTACCCGCTCAAGGGTAGACCACAGCCCGACAGCTGGCGCCAGGTGGACGGTGTCAAGGTGCTACCAAGCCTGCAGCAGATGTCAACTGCATTGCATGCGTCACCTTAGAGGTGACCTGTTCTTTCAGATCACACAACTTGCCGCCTTGCAACCCGATCACCAAACAAAGCGCTTGGACACCAAGCCACAGTATAACAGCAGGCGTCAGATGGGCGTTCTCCTTTCTGTTAAAGTATGAACAGAAAGGAGGAACTCGAGCAAATGTATAAGGTGCGCCCGTGTGGTGACGGCAGTAAGAATACATTTTGTCACCACCCCAACTCTTCCCACATTATCAGCCTATGTTAGTCCACTGCTGGACGTAGGCCTCTCCTATTAACAATGCGTATAGACGCATTAGGAAATAAATGCCCATAATCGCCACGCTGGGCCGCCGACTCCTCCTGCGGGTGTCGTAAGAGTCGACTAAGGGATTAAAGTGTCACTGACCATTCTACAAGATTGATGATGGGCAGCAGCGTCATCATGGTGGACACACTACTGCGATCGCCAACCCGCTTGCCGTAGCGATTATGGGCATTCCTGGGACTGTTTATAGGTTGATGATCAAATGTATAGGTGTCCGCTACCCGCTCGCGTGTAGACCACAGCCTAACAGCTGGCGCCGGATGGACGGTGTCAAGGTGCTACCAAGGCTGCAGCACATGCTAACTGCATTGTGAAGTCGCCTTATACAGGCATGCCGTTAGTCCAGTTTGGACTTTGAACTGACTTTGTATTGACATGGTATCTATAATGTGATACAATGGAAACTGTAGGGTTAGCACAGACTATCAGTTTTATTAAGATAGTAAAGAGAAGTCAATCTTGTCGACATACTATTCCACCAATCATGTGCTAAGCTTACTAGTCGTAAAATCATCATCATATCAGCCTAACATAGGCTCAAAGATTGCCACAATGTCCAGTCTTGCGCCACCCGCATCCAGCGGGCTCTTGCGACCATCATCAGGTCATCAGTCCACCTTGTGAGGGGCCTACTAACGCTGCGCCTTCCGGTACGTGGCCGCCAGTCGAGAACCTTTCCGCCCCAACGGCCAACGGTTCTACGCGCAATGTGATGTGTGTAAAATCATAGACCAGTTGTTTTGCTGGTCCACATATTAAATGGTATCATATTAGTCATCATAGTCTTAGTAATACAGACAATATCCCTAAATACGAGTATATCCCTTTTATTAACATAGTAAAAGACGGGAAGTCAATCTCATGGCGATATATTGTCGCACCAATTATACGGTAAGCCTACTACTGCCTCCTATTTGACCAATGACCATAGTGACAGGTGTGATAATTGAAAAATTACTATTTCTTCTATTATGAGCGTCCATAATCTACGGTGTTTGTTTTAAACACATGGCCCATCCTTAAACCTAGAACATATGACAAAGGGCTTAAAATTCAATATTTGGCATAGAGCCGAGTCGTCGTAGAGTTGTTATAATGTACCTAAGACCTTTACTCAACACTCGGTCACAATAACAAGCCGACTTTCATAAAGAGCTTATTTCCATCACACTGATTATGCAAAATGGATTGTTAAAAGTTTAAGGTCTTATCGACCCAAGTATAAAGTTTTCAGTTACAAGCCTATTTGCTATGCAGGACAGGCTTAAATTAAAAGTCGACAGACGATGAAAAATTCGCAGTCACGATTTTCACAGATTTTCAGTTTCGATTCAGTTCATGAAAAATACCTTTTTTTTTACTAGTACCAGTCAAAAATTTAAATTCACAGCAAGTTTTTTATATAAAATCGACTTTTTCGGGCGATCACTTCCGGTGTTCAAGTCAAAATTGATTTGAAATCAATATGTCAGTAATTGTTGAGCTATTTATTTTTAATTTGTTGTTAATTTAGAATAGTACTTACATACGAGCCCCGATGCATATGTTCTCGTCCAGTTAGACAGTTTTTCGAGATTATCCCGTTCATCCGGGGGAAAAGGTTTAGAGACAAAACCTTCACTATTCAATAGTAGTACTAAAATAGTTTCTTTGACTATAAAATATTTGGACTTAATAAATCAGAATAAAAAAAAACTATTTTACGAGAGGTATTTTTTTAATTTTATTCCACAATTTTTAATTTTGTAAATAATCAATGAATGTAAAGAACGCCATTAATATTAAAGACGACATGGTACACCTGATGCACTGCGAATTTTGCGTCAAGCTTATAAGCGCGGAATTACGGTGGTGAACGAAAATATAATTTAGACACTGGTTTCTTAAAATCGATTTATTAAAGAACAAAAGCGTACTTCAGATTGTTGTGTCTCTTGAAATGTAGTACATTAACCATGACTAACGTTCATACGATTTATCATTAGCATAATGTGATCATTTTTAAAATATTCAAAAATTTGTAAAAATTGTTTCGAACTAGACGAACTCCACTGCATCGGGGCTCGTACATACAACTGAGCCAGCTGTGGCAGCTTCAGGCGGTCATGCTCGTGCGGTGTTTGTACTAACCTCCTGCCGCCCAGAGGCCTATTAAAAGGTCTCCTCAAACAAATGAAATCCTATTCTATTTCCTACACTATTCATTCAAAATTAACTGGCATTTTTTATAGTCTGTGCGGCAGGAGGCTAAGAGCCTTTACGAAATTACATCTTCATGGGGCCCCAGCGCACGCAAATTGTTTGCTGAGATCGCGAAACGTCTGGTTGACATAACTAAAAACAGAAGAGCTGGCGACTTCCTCACACAACGCATCAGTATTACGATACAGCGAGGAAATGCCGCCAGCATCCTCGGTACAATGCCAAAAGAGCCCATCTTAGATATAGATTAGGTTAAGTAGATTAGTTAGATTTAATCTATGTATATAAATTGTAGTTTTAAAAATAAATGATAATAATATATACATATATATATATATATATATATATATGTGTTATTATCTTATTATGGGATTAGTTGTACAAAAATATTTGCAATTTATGTCTGACTAAGTAATCTAAAATAACTCTAGCAGCCACATATCCATACAAAAAAATTATATACGGTTGGCACTGAAAAAAAATCTCACAAAAGTAGATTTTGTTTCGAAATCGTGTACATAAAAGCCAAGTGAAGCATTTTACTACAAAGCTTCATATTTAATTATTATTTATTTAGTACATTCAACGCTAATCTTCACACTTCATACAAAATTAGTCAAAGTCTTCACACTTCATACAAAATGAAACTCTCAGCGAGTGTTAACTGCCAAATCCCATAACCACCCAGACGCAATATGCAGTTTATATTTTGACAGTAAACATTTGATAGCGACCATTAAACGCGTCTGCGGCGAACATTACATTACGGGTTACTGCATGTAATCTCGGAAATTGTTTGGTCATACATTGTGTCAAAGTTGGAGAACCAACCATCTCTGTTGGTCCAATGATTCTCTGTTGAAATGAATTTGGACAAATGTCCAAAATTTAGATTTTGGATGTTCGCGCAGTCCTAAGCCGGACGCGGACTAGATCAGAAGCCCTAAAGCGAACCACGAACGAAGTGTTGCCTCTCTCTCTCGCACTTGTGAATTTGTACGTGAGTGTGACAGGGAGGCAACATTTCGTTTGTGGTTCGCGGTAGGGCCTCTGATCTAGTCCTGGTTTTGAAGATATTTTGTACGAAACATATCGTCGCTATTCGGATCTACAGTTACCAATTTATGTATGAAGTTGAGTAAATATAGTGCCGATATGTAAGATTGCGTTTTTATTTAAGGTTTTTTGACATTTTAACTCTTAACCTAGCAGTGTACGTACTATTGCAAGAGACTGCCGCTATGGCGAGAGTAGCATAATGACCTAATGTTCCTTATAATAGTAACAAGGAGTCGCTGAAATAGTCTTAAGTTCAGCTGTAAAGGTTTGTCCGAAATACGTTTGTTAGGCAATAGCATCATAAAGTCCTTAAAATAAATAATTTGGAAATTAGCATCAGAATATAGAAACGCAAAATAATACAATATGTCAATAGTTAGACCTGACACCAGTGGCCTATACCACAAAACTTTACAAGCGTACAATTCTACAAAATTGTCAACTTTTTGTATGGGAATTTATACAATTTTGTAGAATTGTACGCTTGTAAAGTTGTGGTATAGGCCACAGATTGACTTTGTATTTATAATTATTATTATTATATTCATATTATAGTCTGTAAGGACTGTAAGCAGCTGCTATGGGAGCAAGAATATTATTTTTTACCGAAGTAGCATACCTCCCGTATTTTGAACACGTATGCGTGTCATTACCACACGATTTTTTTCGATCAAAGACGTTGCGTTAATATCTATTTCACATAGTACTTAATAATTAGTATTCTTCATCCTTATTTCGAAACCAGAACATGAAAGCCCAAACAAACGCGAGAATATAAAGCATCTGCGCATAAGCACTGAACGTTTACGATCCCGGACATAAAACCGTTTGATGTAACGCGGTATTGTACAGTGACCATTAGATATATCTGAGCGGCCACGGTGCTCTAAAATATCTAAACATGCACTCTAACGCTATCACAATAGAGGCTTGTTTAGAAATCTGTGAGCACCCTAGCCGGTCCGATATTTATGACGGCAACTGCACAAACACAAATTAAACAGTATAGAGATGGACCTTATTACAAAAGAAATAAGAGCTATCGGTGGACAGCCGGCGGTGTGGGCGATACTTCCTGAGCCTGAACGTAATATGCATGCACAGTAAAACGGGGATAGCCGTATATATTCCGCCATTGGGTTAATCCAATTTAAGTTCATTATATAGGTAGCAATTGTCAGTAGAGTCTAAAAAAAAAATATGGCTTACTTTCCATAGCATTTGACGTCTTGGACACAATGACATATCGTGAAATACGTTCGGAGATGTATTTTTACGTTAATACTAATAAATATAAATAAATACCAATAATATTAACTAAAACTGTATGCGAACTCAAAGACTAAGATTTAAGTTCGTTAATAAAACTAAGATGGTGTTGTAAAAGTGCATGATTATGAAAAAATGCAAGTTTTAAGGTTTGTTTATGTTTTTTCATATTCTCCTGATGTATTGGCTATGAAAATTGCCCCTGACCCGTATTCTTCGACCGCAAGTGTATTTTAGCAAATATTTAAGTGACGGCTTAAATAATTTTAGAAATGCACTAGAGTTTCTTACAATTTGATCTGTAGCGTCACGCGTGACGTCGCATGGTTCCTGTGTGTCCTAGGGTCAACTAAAGGTGCATTCAAACCAAAAGAGCATTCGCTATTCTAACCCCCCTACTACTCTACGAAATTCGATCGTTACACAAAACGTGATTGGTTGATTTCGTAGAACGGGGGACTGTTCTACAGCGAATGCTCTTTTGGTTTGAACGCACCTTAATAAAACATCGGAGACGTTCGAAAGGTGCATTTAGACCAAACGAGTATTCGCTCATTCTATCCCCCACTCTAAGAAATTCGTTCGTTACACAAAACGTGATTCGTCGAAATTCATTGATTTCGTAGAGTGGGGGATAGAATGAGCGAATGCTCGTTTGGTCTAAATGCACCTTAAAAGGACGACAAATGATCGTATATTTATTTTCGGTACAATCGGGGACAAAACCAAACAAAACTAAATAAATAATGGAATGAACCTTTGAAACGAAAATAAATGTCAACTTCGCTTAAAACTCATCCAGTCGTATTATCGTTTGATGGTTTTCTCTTTGATACTTCCTTATCTCGGCCTTGTACTATTGACATCAAAAACAAAGTTTTCCTTAAAAAAAGTATCTGCGTAATATATGTGACGTACATACGTCTGCTTCTTTCAAAACATAATGCGTGTAATCTAATCAAAAAACTTACGTCTTCTGGAAGCTGTATTGGTTTTGATTGCTATATAAGGTGTTTACAAATTAGTTATACGATACCTTTAGGCTATGCATGTGTTCATGACAACGAATAACCGTTTTCCAAACAAAGCGGTTCCAGCGGCTGATCGAAATTTCATGGAATGTGTCTTTTTTTCGAGATTTCGATATGAGTTCCATAAGGAAAGTTTTTCGTTATCATGAACATACGCATATAACAGGTACGGGTAACTAATTTGAAAACATCTTGTATATCTTTAAATTAGACACCTATTATAAAATAATTTGTTAATACCGAGTTAGTCAATAGTTCGCTGTAGGCATTGAATGAATAGTATTGATCTTCCGAAGACCGTATATCGCTCCCTTATTTCCAAGTGTGTCACATTATGAATGCGAGACGCACATCTCCGACGAAACGCTCTCCAGCCAAGGGTCCACAGCAAATTGACAGGGTGACAAGACGCCTAATTCGCAGCACGGACAAGACTCATTAAAATTCATGAAGCAATTCTGACTAGATTCAATCACCGTGCGTAATCCGCTTTTCAGCTTTAACTACGGGCATTGTTCTCTTTTGGGTGCCGTGAAACGGAGCGATTGGTCGGGATCCGTGAAATCGCTTGTCTTTGTCTTGTTTACTCTTCGGTGTCGACAATGAAATAAAAAAATTGTTTGTGTAACCATTATTGCCCACGAAAGCTTGCATTAACTTGAAATGTATTACTCTTTTAAGGTCGTCGCACATTATAACAACTCCACGCCAACGCGGCAGCAACTCTACTCACACTTTCGATGAGTTGATCCACCCAATGGTCACTAATGGACAACGCGGCGTGAACGAGTGGGCAATGCAAATGGTTGCTATGATACACGTCAGTCGCAAACGCATAGTCGCCGCGTGGACAACGTGTGGTCAATGTATGATCAACGTGTCGACGTTGACATTTAGTGCACGACGTGTATTTCGTTTGAGTTTCACGTTAGTCATACTAGTCAGCTATTCTTAAATTTCCTCCCTACAGTATGGGATAAACAATAAAACGAGGTATCCAGAATTCAATTCTCAATTTTTTTTTCCCTTATTTTTTGTGTTCGTTCCATATCAGAATTCCGAACGCATATGATTCTGAATAGAAAAAAAAGCAAGATCTTTGCAAACCCTATACTTGCTATTTTTATTGAATCGCTTCTATCTACTTATCAACAGCATAAAAAGAGATATACATATAAATAACTATGATATAATACGAGCTCTTATTGAACAGAGAAAAGAAGCAATATGTTTATTACGTACTTCACACAGCTGGTGCGGAGATTATATGAAAATATTTATTCAGCCATATTTCGCAGAATCAATTTTAGACCAGGTACCCTCATTTAATATTTATATTCCCTGTCCTAGACCGTTCAAAAAGGTCAACTTATATTAAACAATATTTAAATAAGTATATTGGATGATGTGAGTGGGAGGTATAATATAATTTCACGAGTGCGTGAGCGTATAGAATAAGTTTCTACTTCTAGCCAATTTAATGTCTAATATTAAAATAGAAACAATTCGTAGACGCCATTGGTACTATTATTGCCTCTGATGTAATATGCCTTTTATAGTTCTGTTATTGTTTCATAAAACAGAGATGCTATATTAAACGTACCGTATAGTAAAACTACCCAACTATTATAGTTGGGTAGTTTTACTAAGAGTATAATACTCTTGTCTACTGACTATAGTATAGTTGAAATACTTTTCAACTATGGTCACAAGTCCAACTCGTAGGTAGGTAATACAGTCCATCTGTAAAGTTTCAATATTCATGGATGATACTCTCCACGGTCTCCACCCTAATATAATTAACTTATTTTATTGCAAATAGTTATGTAATTTTACTCCTCAAGTCAAAATATGTGGCACGGCAATTTATTAAAGAAAAAATGTGTACATTGAAGCATAAGAATCAAAATCGTTAACATATTTTTGAGGCCAACCGTACGCTATGAGCTGTGAGCTACGAGGCCTCGGATGAATAATAAAAAGGCCGCTAGCCTGGCCCTTTAAACACTCCAGGGCGTAAACGTCTATGTTACCTATGTCCAGTCGCCATCATATTGATGGGAGCGAACAAGAGGGCATAAATATCGGAACACGACTCTATTGTCAAGGCGTAACGTTTTTTTACGTTTGACGCTATTAGTTTGCTGATTGTGCAATGTACAGGGTTGGGCGGATTAAGTGTCCTAGTTAAAAAGTGGTATAAAAGTTTAAAAACAAAACAATGTTACAAATCTTGGTGTTATTTATATCAGAAACATTCTATATTTTACCGCAGCAATTGACAAAGTTGATAAACTCCCCTTTAACATGTATTATTTTAAGCATTATGTCATATAAGGAATTTCATCCGGCACGCACTACCTTATCTGCCATATGATGTCATACTAGGTTATCTAACCCTAGTATAAACTTGAATCTTAGCCTTAACCCGTCTCAATAAAACTCTGCATTGATTTGTATATGGAAATATTTATAGCATTTCAGTTATCTAAAGATTTAGCGTACTTTGCTAGGTAAATATCAGCCTCATAATTTTGGCTATAACTTGGTATTTCTTCTTATCATATTGTACCCTGATTGATTAACTTTTTGGAATAAATTTGTAACTAAAATACCTTCCTTTCTAGTTCTTAATAAAACACTATACCCATAATCAATCTGGCATTTACCAAACTCTTGCAATGAAAATGCATTTTGTTTGAAAAATGACCTTCGTGCCGCCTATTCGACTTTTTGTATTTAACTCTTATATTTTTGAAAGAGAGAGGGCACATATATAAATTATCTGTTTTAAAAAGGCCTCACGTTTTGTGATTATTTTGCAGTGCGCAAAATATTAACCCCTCTTCAATTTAATAATTTTATCGAAGATTATATAACAAGAGGCACAGTTTCGTAAAAAATGCCCATGGGTGCTTATTGGTGCTGTGCGGACTCAAATCATACCCAATAAACAAACCACTAAAGCTTACCCAATTTCGGCTTGAATTTGGAAGCAGAGGACTCCTTGAAACAATTGATGGTGTGCAGTATTAAAACATACGTTGATATTTACTTTTATGGTCAGTTGATAATCTCGCCCGATTTTTAATGCTCGCTGCACCATTATCCAACAACACCGCTTTTTACATTTGTTCTTAAAAATATATACAACTAAATGTTATGAAAATGAGTTTCAGAATCCATGAAGCTGATTAAATCGACGATTTAAAATGACATACAGGGTATGAAAAACAGTTATATTTCAATAGATAAACGAATGTTTTTCAATAGGACACTTAATCCGCCCAACCCTGTATTAGTACTCTAGGTTTTTCCTTTAGATTATTTCTAAATAATTGAAGCATTAAAAGAAGTACTGCTTTTAATAATAGATTTGATTGTCTAAATATATGTAGTACTTTCCTAGATTCGAGCGAGATAACTCAAATAACAGTTTCCTGTGACCCTGGATCTGACAATGATAGAAGATACAGAATTTAGTCTAAGGTCAGTATACAATCGATATGCAAACTTTGACAAGTCTCGAAACTTTCAAATTACAGTAGGTACTGGCCTGAATAATCAAGCTCGTTGCGATGAAGTAATTTAATTTTGATGACTTGTTTGTAAAATAAGATGTGTACACTTAATTACAAGACCCCGTATACCCGAAAGTCGCCTTACGCGATTTTCCCTCGAACGCATCTCTCGCGTAAAGCGGGATTACTGTATACGCATAGTTTAATATTTAGGAGAGGACTACGTCCAGCAGTGGACTGAGATAAGCTGATGATGTGTACGCTAACGCCACGATAATAGAGACCTGCTCAGATATCGCACCCTGGCCGCTCCGATACATCTGATGGCAACTGTACGATTTCTCTTGGTTGTTGGTGAACTTGCTCTTTTTTCTTCGGTGCACATTATTTAAAATAAAAGTACTCTCCCAGCACTTCCGATATTCGCGCACCCGTTGTACCCCGTAAGCCCGTAACCTCTCCCGACGGCAAGCTGCTGGCAAATTTGATTTGCACACCCAAATGGACAGTGAAATGGAGTGGTCTCCGGCGGCGTGAGTTAACATTTTTAAAGCATGGAATAGCGAAAATTATTTTAGGTCAGTAAAATAAGGGGTGTTCGCGGATCATTGGCGCT
The DNA here is from genome assembly GCA_025490895.1 of Thaumatotibia leucotreta. Lineage (NCBI taxonomy): Eukaryota > Metazoa > Arthropoda > Insecta > Lepidoptera > Tortricidae > Thaumatotibia > Thaumatotibia leucotreta. The sequence continues at coordinate 33,642 of JALPQI010008327.1, read as the reverse complement.
TTAAATAAAGCCAGCATTTAATTCAGCCTATCTCAATTCACTGCTGGACTATAAGCCTCTACTATTACTTATGCATAATTGCCACGTTGGGCAAGCGGGTTGGCGATTATATTAATGTGTCCGTTATGATGAGTATGATGACGCTGCTGCCCATCATATCATCAATCTTTAGTAGATGAATGATCAGACACTTCAACCCTATAAAATACATGCAAACGGTTTGTAAAACGCCCATCCATCTCAAAATCTGTTAAAAGTATCCTCAAATACAATTCTGGTCTCTTTTTATCCTCGAAATTCATCGGAATAGTAGAATACTCTAAGAAGCGACACATGCTTGCAAATTAAGATGCTTGAATGCATGTTAGTGTGTTAAACGAGGTCCAGGTATATCGTGTTCGTCCCTAGTACCCTTCACACAAAAGCTGTTAAAACTAAACATGAGTGTCACATGCTCTTATTCGCCCTGTAGCTTGAGGACTCGCAGCGGGAGAAGAGTATTAAAAGCAACACAATACTGAAAAGTGAAAACTAAGCTGCATGGTTGTAGTGTGTTAAAACGCTCAAAGAGATACACTTATAAGTTTCTTAATTAAAAATCGTAAAAGCATTTGAACGCCAAGACTTCTATAAACGATACGACAGATGTGTGTACTGGTATATGATATGACATAATATTTAGAAACTGTGTAGAGTTAAAGTACTTCAAGAAGTAAAATAAGATTGCAAACATAGGTGCTAGGATGAATGTGTGTTAAGCGCTAAAAGCTATCCGGTCATAAGGTCATAAGTCTCATAATCATAACATGCTCCTAGCGCCTTTCACGCAAAAGCTTCAAGAGTAAACACAAGCATCGCCCCCACTCAAGAAATCGCTATTGCTATTATATACTGAATGTTGAATGTTGCTCTAAGCCGAGGTAATCCCTCCTTGACCGATATCTGGTCACGCTCTGGATCAGAGGGCATGCCGCAAACTTCGAATATCGTAATTTTCGACGATCTGTCTCTATCACTCTCATGGTGCCTTCCTTGGAGAGAAAGGGGCAGACCAGACGCTAGAAATTTACTATTTACGAAGTTCGCGGTAGGCTGGCAGGACTGCCCGAACTTAAGACTTGTCTTGCTTATTATAGTTATTATATTTCGCCTTTCATTTCATCATATACCTAGTCAAAAAATTTGAACCCTAGGCCACTCGGGGACTATGTCAAAGCGATGCTTTAAGGCAAAATGTAAGGAATCTCTTACTAGTCGTCACTTTAACATGGTTGTAGTGAAGAGTGGCATAGAGTGCCAATTGATTGAGTGTACACTATTTATTGGATGTGGCGTAAATATGGCTGCGTTTTTTTTCGTTCGGTTTTTGGCAGAATAAAATAAATAAGAGCTCGGCTATTTTAACAAAAGGGCGTTCCCTGAAAAAGTTGCAGGTGGTTTGGGACACAAAAATAATCCAAAAGTCCTAAATAAGTCATTGTATTTTTAAACTAAACTTACGAACCTTCTAATCCGAATAGGAGCCCCTCAAAGAAACCAGAGTACACCAATAATAATAGTTATAACTTCTGAACATTTGTCAACGAACATCGACTTAATACTCGTTCACGTTTGCCAAATTCGTGATAAAAGCCTCCGTCCGAACCCTTGGGGCGTTCTCGATCAACGTATTAATTAACTTGGGACCAAATTTTCCCCAAATCCACAAAATGTCTTAACTATCGTGACAATCGCTTGGAAGGACCGTCATTTTTCCAGAAAGGGAGCTAAATTAATCAGCGAACACGACGAGTTATCGACGCGCCCTCATTCGTGCAAACTGAGAACCAATCGCCCAAGGGACCTTTTGTTGTATTAACGTGAATCTTGCAAAAACGCTCAGTAGAATGAAATATTCTTACGACCACGTTTTTTGTAACCCACAAAACATTTGCCATTTGGATATTGTGTTCTGTCTAATCAGAATTACGAGCTCTTTCTATCCTTATTGTAAAAAAAAAGTGAGCTACAGTGCTCGGCCGCCATGTAGGCGATCCTGACTTCCTGACACCTGTAATATCTATACATTATGTCCTGTCAAAAAGTGATATTGTTGACAGATGATGTATTGAACTGATAGCTATCAGGATTGACTTCAAAGCGGCCGAGCACTATAAAATGTCCACATATTTTTAATTCTTTCCATTTCGCTACCATCATCCCACAATGTTTGAAAAATGGTAACGCAATGAAAGGAATAATCCTGGGACATCTTCACTCCTAAAGAAAGAAAGAGCTCGTGATTCTGAATATATAACATAAAAATAACGAAATAAAAAAAGATGGCGTGGGTACAAAAGAAAATACGAACAAAGCAATACTGTTAATTAGAATGTTCAAGTAAATATTCCAAAATCGATTGTTAATCTTTATCCTCGTAAACACTCATATCGAACAAACAGCCATGAACATAAAAGAGCACTTTCATAAATCAACCTGCGACTAGTGCCCACTGATAAAGCCTCGCCCAAAGCCCTGTATTCACTCGGCAGCTAAGTTATAAACCGTATTGAATTGAGATAAAGTGAAGGATTACGCCTTCTAAGCTTGTAGAAAATTAGTTTTTCTTTTACACAATATTTCTAAGGAAAATCGCCCACGTCCACGTTTCCGACGATGCGCATTTACAAAAGGTTATCCATGTGGATTTATGTTTTATTTTTTTCTCCAATATGCTCGGAAATGTTCGCATTAATGTAGCAAAAACGAAACGCGAAGTACCTTCTTATGTACCAGCTCAAATTAAAAAAAAAGATTTTCATTATTGTACAGTTTTTGCGGCCGCGAAATTGTACTAAAATCCATTAATGTATTGTTTTTTACTTCTTAAAAACTACTTTTGGACTTTGAAAAAAATGCATACAGCCAAATTCTAAAGCCACGACCAAACGCCTGGTCTGGATAGAGCGAGAGACGGCGATCAAATCTATGGCCGTCTCGTTCTATCATGAGTTACAAACGCCTCGGTGTGTCAGGTCGTGTAGGTACGGTTTAATGAAACCATAGATATCGTTACTATTTTTTATGAACGACCATGCATTAAAAAAAAGTTTAGGCGGGAATCATAAGAGATTTTTTCTTTTCAATTGTTATTCAATTTGCAAGAAGAATTACTTAATCGATTGTAATAAATTTTGTTTTATTTCCTTGCATGTTTGGAGAAAAGTCCTATATGTGCCTCGGACGGAAATAGAATTTCGTGGATTCGTATGTAATTGTCGGCCTCAGCTTCGCTTCGTCCGACAAAAAATACTCATCCACGAAATTCGCTTTCCCGGCCTCTGCAATAATGTACTATAAATCGTGACGATGGCAAATAGGTAATGTCCCGCCCATTGATAAAGCTACAGCTCTAGAGTTGCCAACCCTCTCATAAAAAGAAGGATTAATCATGTGGCTAAAACAATTCTCTTACTGTATTGGTATTTTGCTGGTGGTAGGACCTCGTGCAGGGTCCGTCCGGATAGCTATCACCGTCTTACCCGTTAACCTGCCGCTAAATAGTTAGTATTGTGTTCCGGTTTGGGGGTAAGATGGCCGGTGTAATTACTGGCATAGAGGCAATCCATCTAAGTCCTCAGGGTAGGCAGCGCATAGGCGATTTTTTGTTCACTAGGTCCATGGGCCTCAGATCCTTCTTTCCATCAGGTGGGCTGAGAGCTCTGTTGTCTACCTTCGTAACCTAAAAATATTTACCGAGGCGACAATGACGAAATAAAAACGCTAAATACGCTGTTGATGAACACTGCGTCGGAACTATCAGGTTGGTTTAGATTACAATGGTATATAGATGGCGAGTTTATTACCGTCTTACTCTCATTTGCGATTCGCTCTTATTAAAGCTTGTGCTCTGTTCGATTCTCCAGGGCGGTCTCTGTAGTGTTTTATGAAGACCTTCGAAAATCATAAATTTCAAACAACGGTCTCCGTCATCGCCACGCCGAAGATGTGTTCGGTGGACTTTTTTTAAGCTACGTATTTATTCAATCTGTGTTGGAGGTATTCTTGTGCTCACAGAATTCTGATAACAATGCCTATTGAAATATTCAAGCCAACGGCTATATCAGCATCACAACTCACTAAACACGCTCCAAAAACAACGTCCTCGATAGTTTGTACACAGCACGATAACATTCTAAATATAAAATAGAAGAATGCGCCTCCAACCGAAAACAGATAAGCCGATGAATGAATGTTGTGACGTCACTAATGCTCAGGCCGGTATTGATAGGTAAGACGTCATTGGTTACACTTGAATACATTTCTATTGTTTCATAAATTATAAGTGGACTATTTCAAACTAATCAACCTAGGTTTGGCTGTGTACTCGTAGCTATTTCGATAATAAATGTAACATATTTCGATTTTTGGGGTTGAGATCCAAAATGAAAACAAGTGAGAGCACATACCTACTGAACAACTTTTGCATGGGGAATTGGGGACCAACATAAGAGAGCTGGGAAAATAATCCCTGATTCCATACTATGAGGCTAGGGAGTTGCTAAGATTTTATAATATATGAAAATGTCGATTTTATTTTGCGATTTATTGGTTGGCCCCAAGGAAAAATTTTAGACAGTTGCCATCACATCATTCATTGTCATTCGGAGTCGAGACCTTGAAATCACCCAGCGTTTATCCTTGAAGGAATAAATCAGGAACGAATGTCGAAAAAATACCCAAAACAAAAATATTTCTAGCCAGGTTTCAATATTAACATTCCACAAAAGTTTACACAAAACGAGATGAGGCAGACTTACATAATTTTTTTTCAAAAATATGTGTGAGCAGTCTCCGTTGAACTTACCTGTAAAAAACGAAGACAATTAGTTAAATTTAAAATTCGTCACAAGTCACAAGATAAACGAAATGCTAACTCGCGTCACTATTCACCTCTTTTGACGTGGAAGATTTATTGTGTTGTGAGACCTTTGACCTTAGTACTTAGTACCAACTTGACAATCATCAGTGTGTTTGTTGTCTAAACAGTTTTTCCAGATATTTCGGTAAAGATAGATGTAGTCATATCAAGTGGTAATACTAAATGGTTAATTTGACCTTAGCGTTTTTTTAAAGACATTTTGAATAATTAAGACGTACTTTTATGGCGTACGCGTGTATGGCTATTTGTTGTATGTAAACATATTTTTCATTGAAGTGGTTCCTTTTTTGTCAAGCCGAAACTTGGGAGGGCAATCTGTATCGAAAAACGTTGTATGATACACGTGCGTAAAGGAAATTCGTAACTCGTGTCGATTAAAAACACTCCCTTCGGTCGTGTCTTAATTTATCGCCACTCGTTTCGAACTTAAGTATTTTTTCCGCACTTGCATCGTGTAATGTACGAGTGTTACTAGCAAAAATGGCCATATTATTTCAAATAAACAATACTTTTATTGACACTGACATTTTAACACAAGACATTGACAGTAATCATTCCAAGATAAGTAGGTACCAATAAAATAACATACTAAACTGAAGTGATTGTTATACCAAGCACAAAGGAAATCACAAAATCGCTGGAATCTGAGGAAATCTTTCGTCAGATACATTCACGAGCAATGAAAATTGGTCACTTGGACATAAAGATCTGTCTACGTAAGCATCAGTTATCCTTTTATACCAAGGGTTCAAACAATTTAACTGATCTTTTATATTTCATACCTCTCTTAATATTGCCTACGTATTCCCATATTCCTCACATTATAAATATTCGTAATCTTATTGTAAGGCAGTAAGGCACAAATTATAAGAGCTGCTGTAATTCAAATATCCATTATTAAACAGAAATAGAAAGTAATGATGTGATATAAAATTTAATCAGCTTTTTAGAGCCAATTATAAATGTATTAAGTTCTAAGAATACTAATACTCGAGGGAAATTATCTTGAAGTGGGCTTATTAATATTCTGCAGACATATTTGATTTGAAGAGCCTAGAATTTGATGAGTTTGTAGCCATGGGTACAATATTTGTACAAGTCACTTTGATGATGTTGATAACACACGTCTCGTTTTACGACTGCGGTGAAACATGCATAAATGGAAGGTCTAGACTAAATAAAAAGAAAGTTTAATATACGGATCAGGTGTAATTTTTCATGGAAAATACTACAACCGGGCTGATTTTAAAGAGAGATTTCAAATCGAATACAGGACAGGTAACATAATCTGATGTTACCTATCCTGTATTTGAAATCTCTCTTTAAAATTAAAACACAGAAGTAGAATCCTTTGTAACATGACATTATATTGTGATTCCTGAATTATTCATACAATTCAAAAAAAATATTAAAATGACCGTTAGATAGACCGGTGCAGGCAACATTTTTGAGTATTTAAATATTTATGGAAAAGGGGCTTTTTAATTATTTTTATATCCACGGAGTTATCGCACGGATGTTTTTTGGATTCGACGGAAAAATCAGGGATATTCCAGTACATTTGGATTCAAATTGTATTCCATTTATCATTTAAACATTTAAAAAATCTATTTCAATAGTGTGTTTATAGTATTTTCTATTAAAAATTATACCCGACACGTATCCTTTGACCGAGACCGTAGAATAGCTCTGGTGAAAAAGGGTCAGACCTCTTTGACCAGAGCTATTCTACTAGACTTTCCTGTGTGGAAATATTCCATCTATCCTGGTCCCATTTACCCACGTCCCACTACGATATTTACCCAAAATTACTTCGATTAATAACTCGTATCCCCTAATAGAGACGGAACTTATGATTGATTAGAAGTACAGTATCATTCGCGACGGATACCATGATTACACGCCCCTAGTTGCCAGGCACGGTCGCAAATAAAGCGGAACAAATTGTCCTGGCCCTCAAGCCAATCTAGTCTCTAGTCCCTAGGGTAGTGGCGCTAGATTAGCGCGTCAGACTAAGGAATGCTGCCCGTGGGAAAAGAGCGGGACGCGTATTGTAGATTGACTGGGTACGCGCCAGATCAAGCTCTAGGACAGATTTTTCACTGATAGTACCTTTTTAGAGAAGATAGGTAAACAACAATGATGTGGATCTCTAACGCATTATACTTTTTCTTACTAAACTATAGCAACCGTGAAGGGAATCAATCAAAAGTGACATACATAAGTACTTCATACCACTACTTGAGGATGAGGGACCAATCGTCGTGTGCCTGCTATACGGTCACATCTCAAAATAGAATTGCGTGGTAAAAGTGACCATATTTTCTTGCAATACGGCCATATATTCAATAAAAATTATATATATAAAAGTGATATATGTATAACCGTCGGGTCGATAGCTTTAAGCGATATATTAATAACCAGTGTTATAAAACCCTGTTATCCATAAATACAATGTACGATCAGAGACCACAGTTACTCTGGTTTTTATAATAAGCTGGATGACGCAGACGTTCCCTAGCGGGCTGAGATGTATATCGGACTTATTTTAAGATCCTTGCGTAATTGGTAAACAAGCCCATATAGCCCTTTTAAAAGGACGAGTTTTAAATAGGACTAGGCATTGATGCAAGTGCAGAAAGTTTTTCACTTTACGCGCAGTTCAGATAAGACACGCACTTACATCAAACGACGAATACACTTGAGAGTGAAATAAAATAAGTTTTGATTATATAGCTTGATATACAGCTTAGGTTAAATTAGTTAGATTTAATTTATGTAGGTATATAAATTGTACAGTTATGAATAAAATAAATAAAAAAGCTAAACATGTATTTTAATCAACTATCAAATTGCATTTAAAACCCTAACCCCCTTATTCATAAACGTTTGCTAACTTAACTAGCCGCTAATAATTGGTTGTCCCTTTTGCTGTTAAGGACACATTATTAAGACCGAAAGGGACAAACAATTATTAGCGGTTTGTTAAGTTAGCAAACGTTTATGAATAAGGGGGTAAGTGTTCAGTGCGGTGGGATGGGATGGTACGATATGTTTTTTTATATGATTCCGTAAAGGACTTAGCCGCTCTTTCAGTCTGAATTTCTTTGGAATGGATCTTACAGATTTTTTAGATAAAACCTTCAAAGCTAGTAAATTCATGGTAGGTACCTGAGAAAAGTATCTGACCTACTAGTATATTCAGTTTATTTAATAGTACGGATATAAAACGCCTTCTTCAAGATTTCATCGCCTTCCCCAGTACGATTGCAAATTAAAATATTAAATAAATAAAATTTGGTTCAATTATTCTTGCATATTTTAAGCAGTCTCGTCTGACTGTAGTCTACAGTAAAATCGTAACTAATATTAAAAGGACAGAATAGAAACCCCATAAATTAAAAATAAACATTTATAACCACAACATTTCGTGTCAATGGCCGTTAAACGCTCTAAAGTGCCATTAAGCGAGACAGATGTTGTGGTACATTCGAAGCCGCGTAACAAATTATATAAACATAAAACACAGTAATTCACCGTAATCTAGTGCTAATCTCAAATGGCGCCATTTGTCGAGATCTAGTATCAGCTGGTTTGTGATTGGTTGACGAGCTCCGTACTAGACCAGTTTAAACTGACCCCAAGATCATAATATAATGAATTACAAGCTTTAAATAGTGACCATAATTTAAGTCTTGAACTTTTCCAAGACTTTTTCTCCCTAAAATGTGCCTTCAAGGCAATATTTCTATAGTTGAGAACTAATCTAAGGATACGTTATTTTATTTTGTTTCCCCATTGGTGATAATGATAAGTTTTTATACATATAGGTACAAATGCGTTGGCGTGGCGGATGCAACAGCACACGATCATCATTTAGTTGCGTATTCTTGAAGTTCGAAAGGAAATAAAATCCCTTGTCTTCACATACAGTTACAGCAGTGCTACGAACAAATAAAACATGGAAGCCGCATGCCATATTCAATTGCCTTTCAAAAACGGTCCTGATTTTTTGTTGACAAGTGTCACCCCCTCTTCAATGCATCACGGTAGTGAATGTCAATATCAACCTATAAAAACTTAAACCGCCATTTAAAAATAGTTGATTGGCTATATTCTATAGACATTTGTCAAAGATGTTGCGCCGAAATATGCGCGGTATTAAGAAAAGAGCTATGTTCTGCCCATCTTGGCACAATTGAACAATTGCTTTTGGGGGCATTTTTGAGCTGGCGTTTGACGTCCATGTTATATATGGTCGCAGCAGCAGGGGCTACAATTGTTAGAGTTGGGTGTGACGTGTGTGGGTGTTTATTTGGATTTTGATTTACTTCAGCTAGTACAATCTAGCAGCATAAACTTCCAAGCGCATTTCTCTCAGAAAGGTATGTTTAGCAGTTTTAGCACCAACTGCTGATCATACAATTTTTTTTTCTGAAGTGTCATTGCCTGGTGGGCCCGAGCAACTGACTCGCTCGCGATCGGCAAGCAATGAGAATTGCCGTCCAGATGACTACACTAATCGGAGTGATTCATACTTTAATCGGCATTTAAAAAGCGTTCTCAGAATTCTCAGGTAATTTTGAATTTCATAGTCGTTTCGTTCCGACACTGCCTTGGTTGTTCCGGAAACGAAAGAAGGGGTATTCTTCACACTATGGGTCAAATTTACATAAATCGGTCTTATAGTAAGCTCAAAAAGGCTTTTGCCGTCACAATGTTCTTGACGGGATTTGAACCCTACACGTTTTGCAGTGACATAACTACGATCTTCTTTAAAGTTTCATTACAGAAACCCTACGAGAAGTGTACAGTACATTCGAAATAGATCTCTATATTTGAGTTTTATTGCATGCCCATGATAATACGACTAATACGAAAGGCACTAATATGACGTCAAGAAAATCCCGGACACATATTTTACTACAATCAGTTCCGTGGACGTTTGCTGATAATGACGTCGCCCGAGCCCAAATATTTGTGACATGAATCACTGTCCTACATCTAGTTTAGAAAACATCTTATCTCTACTCGTACTATAAGATAGATATGCAAAGAATTTGACTGACAAGCAAATCTCACTTGATTTATGAATATTATGATGAATTCTACGAACAGATAAAACTTGAAAACTGCGTACAGCAATGGCCTTAAAAAAACGCTCCTGAAATTTCGTTGACAAGTACCGTCCCCTCTTCAAAACATTACCTACTCTAATGAATTTCTATATTATCCTATATAAACTTAAATCGCTATTTGAAAACATTTGTGATTGCATTTGTTAAAGATGTTGCGCCGACATAATTATATCTATATATGCGCGGTGTTAAGAAAAGCGCTAAGTACCTACTGCCCATCTTGGCTGAATTGCACAATTGATTTTGGGGGCATTTTTAAACTCGCGTTAGAAGTCCATGTTCATGTATGGTCGCAGGATGAATTAGTTTTAGGAAACGTGTTTCAGCAAACTTGAAGAAAATCAGCAGATGGAAACATGAACATATCAACGAGACTATCTGAGCACATACGAACTCTGAGTAATCGTGACAGCCAGAGCTCTACGGTGACGGAACACATATTGGATTCGGATTCGACACACTATTTACTTAGGTTCTAAAGGTAACCGTACTTGCAAGAGAAAAGTTCATCGTTCCCCGAAAAATACGCGAAGCAATCGAAACAGGGGAGGCCTTTGCCCAGCAGTGGGTCACAATATAGGCTATCAAAAAAAACCTTATGAAATTTGGCCAGCGCCCTATGTGGAACGTATATCGGCAAGCGATGATGATAATTCTTCGAAATTGCAAACGCTTTGTTTATTTAGCACCGTTAATAAAAAACCTTAAAAAACAGGACCGTAAATCTCAGAGTGAATTACCGAGTTCTTTACGATTTTATCTGGAAGATACAGATAGCAGTTGATTCCCAAGACGCAAATAGAATGGCTGGATTAACTGCCAAATAGTTTATTGCTTTAGGTACAGTACCCTTACTAGGAGACGCAATGGCGGTCGTTGCTATCAATCGCGTAACAAACTCATTCGCACTCGCACCTATGTATTACCAAGGCGAGTGAGAAAGGTACGCAGTAATAGGTACATATAACTATAAGCATATCGCTGCCCCAATATTAGAATGTAACATAAAACCGTATACTATTGGGGTAGCGATATAACAACCATTTCTCTTCTTTTTATATCACGACGATGGTAATCACTATGCAGTTTTCGTGACATGCAACTCCAGGGGATCTGTACTCAAACGCGTTGGTCACCCTTTAAAAATATACAAACTCCTTTTATGAAGAACCTTACAACGTACCTAGTCCTTTAAGAAAACAGGCAGGTAGTTCTTTCCACAGCCAGAGCGTTTGGATCACTACTGTTGCAGGCGTCCATTTTTACGGTTTGCTTAAAACATATTAACCAAGTGACTTGAAAATTTGTGTGGAACATGCAGCCAGATTTTGTTGGTACTGGGTCGCGTTTTATAAAGTCACAATTTACAATTTCGCTGTTTGCCTCACTTTCTTGCCAATATGTGCGTGACTCAGAGAGGCAAACAGCGAAATTGCAAAATGTAACTTTATAAAACGCGACCCAGGTCGCAATTTCGCTGGTAGTCATTTTACCATGGTAAGGGATGTTTCTAGGATTCTTTATTCGGCACAGTAAACACCTAAATTGGACGGAAGCTGTCGTTAGGTCCGAATCTTTTCAAATCTTTCAGTAGTTTCACTTGTGAAAAGGGCCAGTTTGCTCAACTGTTACGAGTATTTCAGTATTCTTTATGGTTCCTTCAGACGTTTAAGCTTACGCAAGCTATGGACAATTATAATAAGAGTAAAGAGATTATGGGAGGAGTCACAATAATCGCGATTTTTTTTTATAAACCGATTTCTCCATGATCCCTTCATCAGACCCTGACTTGCTGCCAACGGGAACATCTCCGTTTATCTTGAAGTCGGTTAAAAAAGGAATTACTCCTCGAGCTGCCTTTTTGATCACTGGTCTCACCAGTGATCAAAAAGGCAGCAGGTTTTACCAATACAATTTTAGCCATGCTTACGATCATCCTAACTTTGAATTATAAGACTATGGAAATGGATCACGCAGACAAAATTTTATAACACAAATAATGCAGTCCTGAGTCACACGTCGATTTGAAGATAATGACCAACATAACCACACTATTTACGGTATCTCATTGATTTGATACGGTGAATGAGAACCGGTCAAGACTAGATCGAGTTGGACTAATGGATTTCTGTTTTCTGTAATTGAAATTAGAAATGGATCGTATGATCCGCTGACGTTAAACAGAAGACAACCTAACTCATTTTGGGAACTATAATTACTATCAAATCACCTCAAGTACAGTCTCCGACAGATATATCAAGCACATTGAGCACCCTGGCCGCTTCGATATATCTGATGGCAACTGTACATTTAGCAATCTTCTTTATTGGAGCAAACGAAAGTGACGCAGCCATGGAACGCGAAGTGGATTGCAATCATGACAAGTCAATCTTGACTTGAGTCATATATAGATGGAATGATAATGATCATTCGTTTACGGTATACTAGTCATAAGTCATAAGATACTGAGAATTGTAAACCGGTGGTTAAGGTGAGTTCGATTACTTGAATTGACATGTGTAAGGTTCTGTCACACTTCGCACAATGTAGGTACGGTCGGCTCTAATAATATGTATACGATTTTGAATCTTATGCCTTTGACATACGTTCCGAAATGTATACATATTATTAGACGTGACTGTACAATAGGGTTGCCAGACTTACTGTAACATAAAGTACTTATTGTACTGTGTTTTAGCTCTACGTACTTTACGAGGCACACAATTCACACAAAGTACATAAAAATACCTTATATCGGACTTAATTAAAAATTAACTTAAGTAACCAGAAGTCTCCTATTACCCCCCAGAATCCCCAGATCATGTATTTTTTTCTGGTGTACTTTATTTTCTCACTCTTGAAACGGACATATACTGTATATGAAGGGTCCACGGAAAGAACATGTCTAGTCAATTCGGATTACAGAAGGAAAAACCACCTTACTTTTAACAGAACAAGATGCGAATTTGCCCTGATTTTTTTAAGCAGTGGACATGTTTTTTCCGTGGACCCTTCATATCTAAAAACACAATTGGCAACCCTAGATAGAACCACGTTGGTACTCAGACTCACATAAATGGTGCACGCGCGCCATGCTTGTGTGAGTGAGATGAAACATGCCAGGGTAACTGTGCGGTTACCGGAGGGGGTCACAATTTCGGTGGGAGGGAGTGTGTGCAGGCCTACTACCGTGAAAATCGAAATTCGTAAATTTCGAGTACTTTTCACTGTCACTCAAACGAAGACGTCATTAGAGTGAGCGAGACAAATCCTCGAAATTTACGAATTTCGTTTTTCGCGGTAGGGCCGCTGTACGTTTCTTTAGCAAAGACGTACAGTATGGACACACCTTATAGGTACTGTGGTTCTGTTGTATGTTAATTGTATGATTAATTGACCAGCGTTTTGTTGTATTCCCTATATTGTGGCAACGCCCTCTCCCCTGTTGTCGCCACTCCTAACGGCATGCAGTAGCTGAAAATTTCTCTCTACGGTTGTGTCCCCAACATGCATTTAAAATTTTGCCGCCCAATCACCCAACAAGTGTCAGCATCAGCACTACGGCAAGATTAAAGTTAAAAAACGCAGAATAATTAGAACGAAGTGAATAATAAACCGGGGGGGACACCAACATGCATTTCAAATTTTGGTTTTCTTTGAATATTTCCATTCAGGATCACGAGCTCTTACGATTCTAAAGGTGCGTTCAAGCCAAAAAAGAATTCGCTGTTCTATCGCCCGTTCTACGAAATCAACCAATCACGTTTTGTGTAACGATCAAATTTCGTAGAGTGGGGGTATAGAATAGCGAATGCTCTTTTGGTTTGAACGCACCTTAAAACGTATGCAAAAAAACGGGTAGAGGTACCCAATATTTCATAGAACATTGTGTGTCCGTTTTGTTACGCTATAAGATTCTGAATTAGAGACGTGTAACCAAATGGACAAACAAATTGTAGATTTTTTTTTCTTAGTAAGAATGGAAATAGTTCGTGATTTTGAGACGGAATGACGTGGAAGTCCACAAATAAAAAAGTTTATGGAAATAGGATAACGATTTAATAATCTAAATGAGCATGATTGGGTTGCAGATATGTGACATGGACTGTATGTGCTGACGTAAAACCAGTGGTTTGAGTCATGTTACGTGGATGGAACTATAACGACCATGCCGTTTAGGGTAATCTAATATGCTAGTCATACATTTCATACAGAGAATCGTAAATAGTTGTCAAGTGCGTCACTATTGCGTGTGCAGGACTCGCACGTGAATTGTTGATATGTTTATATAATTATGGTGTTCATCATATCAGCCAAAAGACGTCCATGTGATGATGAGAGCAAAACTAAAAACGAACAGTCGAATTGAGATCCTCCTCCTTTTTTTAATCGATTGAAAAATAGGGAAACTGAACACAAGATTATACATATATGGACAGCATAAGGTTAGTGTCAGTATGTGATGCCATATGGCGTCTGTAACAGCGTGAACTGCTTATCTGGTTTAGACGTGTGCGCCGCGCCGGCGTCACGCCGCCGCCGACCTTTTTCGCCACGCCGCCGCCGCCGACTAATGGTCGGCGTGAAATCGGCGTGGCCTTGACTGAATAACAGACTAATTTCTTATGTGTTAAATACTAAATAGTAAGCTTCGTATTTGCTTTATGTATTTACATAATGCTCTTTTACAGGAAATAAAATATCAGCCTATCGAGTGTCATCACTCATTACACGTAGATACTTAGGCTCGACGACATCCAGCCTCCCGAACAAGCCGCTTCGGTTTTTGCAAAAGCAACGTCAGGTTATACAGAAGACCGAGAGGTATAACTTGCCCCTATGGTTACCGTTCGACCGTTCGTGGCCTATGAAGCATTTGAATCGATCGAGACGTTTACGAGTATGAATAAGGGGTTACCCTCTTATTCATAAACAAATACTATACATTACTTCCAGCGGTACCAAGTACACTTTTTCTCCTTGCACCGATACCGCAATGCCGGGGGTCGTGATTATCAAGTTATCAATTTCTCTTTTACGGATTTTCGCCAACGGCCCCAATCTTTGGCAGCGTGGACCGCTTCAGCAACCTAAATGCTGCGTGTGGTGCGGATTTGGTCTGTCCAGTGCATGGGGCTCGGTCTTTTCCTTTCAAACTTTCCTGAGACAATAAGTTTTTGCAGGTCTTCCATGTTTGTGGGCTATGTGTCCAAAGAACAAGTAACCAACAAACACTAGAACAAGTAAGCCAAGTAGACTACCGGTACTTATATTGTAGCGTCCAGTTCGTCTCCAAGGCCGGTATTCGAAATCCATACTATTGCAGTATGTCAAAACTGTTTTTGGTTGCTTAGGGAGATGTCTTCAAGATTTTGGTCTGGAAAGGGCTTTGTCATCAACATCAATAGTCAGTATATCAGTTATACTACCCACGTTCAGTTTGCCGACTATAAAGTAGTAAAATAAAGTAATTGATGTCTGTAGAGCCCCTGAATGCGTTGGGCTTAAAATACAACGAAGATCAACGAAGACCATATCAAATATCTAGTCTTTGTGATACAAACTCCAGTCAAGATCTAAACTCAAAGACGACGAACATGTGTACCGGGGACAGACAACTAGTCCAGTTGGGTGGATCTCAATTTGAGAAAAAGTTCAATAGTAATGTAGTGCCGGACAGCACAATATCTTCTCATTCAATATCCCGCAGTATAATATATTTCAAAACGAAATTCTTCGACCAAGTGTTACTTACGACTATAAAACGTGCTACGTAACTATGGGCTTAGTAAAAAGATCACTCAATAAGATATTCACTCAAGAAGAATCGATGGAAAGAGGAATTTCCTACAAGATTGAAATAGGAATGTTGAGAGCCGTAGAATAACTGAAAGCACCAACGTAGCTCAAAAAATGTGTGACCTGAAGTGGCAGTGGGCTAGACATTAAACGCAGGTGTCCTACGCAGCATTTCCATGTATGGAGCCCCTCTGCGGGAAGATGCACTCACCACGCAGAACAAGGCCCTTTTAAGGAGACCTCGGAGAGCTATCGCGGTTAGAGCAGTGCGGGCCTATCGCACAGTCTCTTGGGCTGCAGCGTCAACTTTGGCGGCGGATCCCCCTTGGGAACTTCAAGCCAAAGTCCTTGCCGAAGTATACCGGTACAAAACAAGGCAGAGGGAGGATGGCCAAACCCCAAGCCATCAAGAGGCGGAGCGTGTCCGGGATCTAGCGCAGAATCACATGCTTCTCCAATGGAACGTGGACCTGGGGACATCGGCTTACGGCGTGCTAACCATAGCAGCCATTCGGCCTCACTTAGATCGCTGAAAGAAGCGGCGCCACGGGGCACTGACCTTCAGGCTGGTGCAGATACTGTCTGGCCATGGGTGCTTCGGCAGATATCTGCACCGGATTAGACGAGAAGAGTCAACAAAATGCCATGAGTGTGGCGCACAGGAAGACTCAGTGCGCCTAACCGGGCAACTTTAAGTCAGGTTATAGGAGCTGATCTCTCGCTGTCGAGCATCGCGTTTAAGCTGGAAAGCCGTAACCTCCTTCTGCGAAGATACCATTTCGCAGAAGGAAGCCTCGGAGCAGGAGAGAGAAAATGACCCTGCACACCCGCTCCGTCGACGCAGGCTTGGGGGTCGGCGCAGACGCTACGCACATCTGCTAGCTCCGCCCTAGCACACCAATAGCCAAATGCTCATTGGACTGGGCCACTAACTATTTGGTGTCCCATTGGGTCTGCAGCTCGGCTGCTCGCTGGAGTGACGCAGTAGAATGCTCATAGCGATCCTGCATCACCCCGTCAAAAGCGGAAATGGCACTCGTTGGGTTTTTAGACGGTAATGGATGTCAATGCTCCGTAGTCCGTCATACCTGTCTCACGGCAGGATGCGTAAAAGCATTTTCCCAACTTAAAAAAAAGTGGGCTGGACATATTGCCCGCAAAATTACCGTTGGGGCAAGCGATTTCTTAAAGGCAAGCATAAACTTGTCGACGCAGTGTAGGAAGGCTCCCAATATGATGGACCGATGACCTGGCAAAGATAGGTGGAATCCATTGGATGTGGGTTGCGCACTATTTATTCTTATGACATGCTATGATAGGGGATTTGAGGACCTAATGTCCATCGGCAGATAATACGTATTATTACTATCATCATATAACGAAGATGAATAGAGTTAGTCTAAGCCCAGTTATTGTTGGAAATACATATTATGTAAGGCTTGTCCACGAAATAAAGTAGACGTTGCCGTATAATTCATTTTCTTCTCGGACGCTGTGGTTGATATATAAATATCAACCACATTGTATTTCTCCATAATTATGGACTTTTGTTTAAACTTCTGAATTTTAGCAGTGTTTTACAATTTTGGGTCATTTAGTTTCCCAATGGGTCTTAACTAAATTACAATATCGATACTATAATAAACTGTGAATCTTGTGTCTACAATTTTGATTAACTATTTCAAGTCTAACATTGTTGAAATCGTCTCGGAAGATCGCACTTTTGCATTAAGCATTATCTGAAGTTATTTTGATTTTGACGACTTTTAAGCGAATACTTTTGGATATTGGATTGTTAGACATAAAACAGAAGACCCAATTTACGGTCCCATGGCTGTTAGAACTACATGGGACTATTGTGTAACAGTGGAGACTGATTTTACGATGGCTACTTTATTTCGTGGATAAGCTTTAAAACATGATGGAAAGAGAAAACTGTTATCTATTGATCAGATGGTGGTTAAGGTGGCCATTGGTGGTGTTTATTGCACATTTATATTGTATTTATCTCAATTATAGTAAAGAATACGATCGAATTCCGCTTTTATATTCATGTGACCTTCACGCCGATTTCACGCCGAAATCACGCCGCCGCCGCCGACTTTTCGGCAAACGCCGCCGCCGACCATTTTGACATCGGCGCACACGTCTAATCTGGTTCAAACCGGCTCAGGCGCAACGTCACACGATTCACACGCTTGGCATTGCCCTTCAGGCTCTAACTTCATAAGTGCAAGCAACATCGTGCATCGTTGATATACAGCGTGTATATGACGGCGGCGTCATCATGTAGAATCTAAAATACGAAAAATATCCAATAGTAATCAATGTACAAAAACAACAGCTGCACCTGACCTGACCGATCAGGCGATCACGCCACTATGACGTCACGCCACCTGCACCCGCCCGGACCCTCTAAGTCTTATAAGTAACCTGACTGATGGTCGGTGGGGGCATTCTTGTCATCGAAATGGTCAGTTGCAGACGTTGTCTCATACGCTTTGTTATTTTAAGATTGATGTTTTAATATCGCGAAATGGTGAAGAATAAACCAGTGCTCAAATACTAAGTTGCTAATTGTCTCATTCATTGGACCCTAAACCCTACTCTTATTATAATAACAGAGGAGACGCCAATATCAGAAGTGCCGAACCCAAATTCGCCATCAAATCAAGTCTACATTCGCTTAAATGTTAGTCTATTCGGTTGGATTGGACGCAGTAGAAAGCTGTAGCTACGAGTAGTATTTTCGCCCATTCTCTAACGAAGATGATTCCATCGGATCCGAACATACCAGAATCTATCAAGAGAATTTTCTCCGCGGTTTCACACCTAAACTAAGGAATGCGGACGCCACCTATAAAGAGAGTGATCCCAGGAGTTTCATCAATAAAACTACGTACATCGATACAAGTTCGAGGGAATTGCAAATTATGCGACGAAATTGGTCACCGTGGTGAAGATTATGACTACCGTTTGAACAAAAACAAACCAACCTAAATCTACTGTTCTCTGCAACTCAACATCAACCACAACGCTACTTTCTGTCCTATGCGGTACAAGAAACGAAAGGAAGATGGAACTTCAGCTACGGGCAACAATACCTACCGCAAATACCAGCAAACAAGTGATAATTTTAACTGCTTTGCATGGCTCTTTGAGCCTGGTGTAGAATATAATTGTCACTAAGCAGTCTTACGAATTGCAATAATGGTGAGTCATTTCTTGAACAAGCAGTTTTGAGAAGTATCTTAATAATCCCGTAATTAACAATCTGCACGTACAAATCGTACAATATAGTACATGACTTATCATTAGATTTTACCGATCACGATGCGTCACATCATAATGAGAACATAAGCAGGAATTTGTGTCCCAATTTCCGGTATCTATAACTTTTTCTGAGACATTGACGCGTAATTATTGTTAAATAAACAATAATTTGTTTGATATTTGGTCAATTGACAAAAACTTCACGAGATAAGAAACAAATCGTCAACGTCGTGAGAAAATATTTCAGCAACTTTATCGATAAACGATAAAAAACACGTGAATAAGTACAATCGGAGAAATTAAATCAATTTGATTGGTTACTTATCTCTTGGTTATTTCCAACTGAATCTAATCTCTTACTAGACCTATGTAGTAATAAAAAAACCCAATAGGTGCCCTTTGCCTTTGAATAGTTACCAAAGTTTTTTTTAGGAACATATAGCTTCTGGTTTCAAGTTAACAAAGACTTAATAAATAAAAACAAAGAAAAAAAAGAGATAATAAAAAAAACACAAGCCAATACCAATGAAATATCTTTTGGCTTAATAAAAAAAAGAGAGTGCCCTTTAACACTGCCCTAAGACTTGACGCTAAAATACTTGCTCACACATATGACGCGTTGACGGTGTCAGAGTTCAGTGCCTATCGACATCAATTAATTACTATCTAAAGGAGGATTTTTATTTAAATTCTGCGTTATCATGAAAGTGACAACAAATTCGTCCAAATTTAAAGTCTTCTGAAGAAGTATTTAAGACTAAAAATGTCCATAAAATTAAGCAAAAAAAAAGCATGCACCGGGTACCTACAAAAATTACAAACGTTGAAATCTGTTGTCACATGTCACTCGTATCAGTTTGAAACTTTAGCATTTGTAATTGGTAGTCATAAAACACTTTTGTCATTAAGTTATGGTCGAAAATTACAAGTTTTACTGATTACAATATAATATAGTGATTTAACTTCCTTAGAAAGGCGGTATCAATAGCTTAACTGCAAAAAACAACTTTAATAAATCATGAAAGCGATTCACGAAATTAAATTGTAATGTTCAAAAATATTAAAAAAAGACATTTCAGTTAAAGTATCTAAAGTTGGGTGATATTTTTCAAAGCCTCGTTTTAAAAAAAAAAAAAAAAATTTAAACTGTTTATTTCATAAAAAATCATCATGTTGTACAGACACTTAGTCTAATCTACAAATTTATAGATTGTGTACTAAGATTAAATTTTTCTAACATTTTGTATTATTCATAATTTCAATTTAGGTAATGTTTAGATCTATTACAAACTTTTACTGTTTATACAATTTTTTTTCACTAGCGATTTCAGTTTATGTGGCTTTTGGAAATTGTCTACTAGGCTGTCTACCACAGGTCTAGGAAATCCATTCAGGATATGAGGTAGCTGGCTCGACCAGACTCTTCTGCCATAGAAGTTGTTGCTACTAGGTACATGTAAATACTTAGTGTTTTTCAGTATTCTGAGGTTAGGTGGTCTATCATTCCTGACTAGGTTTCCCAGCTCATGTCTGTATTCTAGTATAAGTGCCATGTCGGCTTTATCATACACATTCAATATTCTACAATGCTTAAATAAATTATCATAGTTATTTTTGTTTTTATATTTAATTTTTAGTGGTACAATTGTTTTCAAAATTCTTAACTGGATGTTATATATTCGTTGCAAATGGGTTTTGTGCGTTCTGCCATAACTAGATATGCCATAGTTTATCACTGAGTCAGCCATGGCCATGTATATAAGACGGAGTGTGTTATATGTCATTTTGTTTTTAAGAATTGATAAGTTACTAAGTATAGCTCTTAATTTTTTACATACATGGTCAATGTGCTGACACCAGCTGAACCTATCATCTATAATCAATCCCAGGTACATATGCTGTTTGACAATATCTAGGGGCTCACAGTCACAGCTCATGCTTGGCCTGTGCAGACAGGAATGATTGTGGGCTATAATTTTGGGTGTTATGCTGGATTTGAGGTATGGTGAATGTATATGCAAGATTTTAGTTTTCTGGTAGTTGATAGTTAAACCAGCATCATGTGACCACTTGCATAACAGATCAAACTCGAGCTGCATCCTGTGCTGTGCCTCTAATATGTTAGTATCGCCTACTATCAGACAGGTATCGTCAGCAAATTGGTATACAGAAGCCTCACTGAATAAATTGCACATGTCATTGACATAAATTAAATATTCGGTAGGACCGATTATCGAGCCTTGGGCTGTGCCATGGAAGGACTGTAAAAGGTTGCTTTGTTCTCCTGCTATGCTAACCGTGTCAAACCTATTTGTATGATAATTTTTCAGCAATTCTAAAGTAGGCCCCTGTATACCATTCTGCTGGAGTTTGTTATATAATATATTATGGCTTAAAGTGTCAAATGCCTTGCTGAAGTCAATCATCACTACTATTACATGTTTCTTATCATTTAGATGTGTATTTATCTCATCCGTAAAGCGGGCTAGTAACTGTGATGTGTTTTTCCCCTTTTGAAAACCAAATTGTTTTTCGTGTATTATTCCATTGCCTGTCAAAAAGTCATTTATAGATTTGCCAATGTGCTTTTCAAGAACTTTGTCTATTGCTGGTAGTATAGTAATCGGTCTGTAATTATTGGAATCTGTATAACTCCCTTTTTTATGAATTGGCCTAATTAATCCTATTTTTAGCTTGTCAGGGTATACCGAGGTTTTAGTACATTGGTTTGCAAGGTGGGTAAGAACAGGAGATATCTCTTTAGTTATATATTTTAGGTCTTTAGTCCTGATATTGTCATAGCCTGCACTTTTTTTCTCATTTAAATTGTTTATAATTTTACACATATTATTATCATCCAGTTTCTTTATTTTTAGAGTTACATTAGGAGTATTTACGTATGTACTTTGGTTGAGCAATGGAGTACTACACGAATTAAGTATACTTTTGACATTGTTTTTAAAATCTTCCGAGAATTTGTTACATAAAGCAGAGGCTTTCATTTTGAATGCCTTCAGCAAGGTTTCATCGACGGCTTTAATTATTCTGCCTGTAAGATTATTAATAATTTGCCAAAGCTTTTTGGGATTTCCAAAGTTTTTACATATTTCTCTTTTTGTGTAATTATTCTTAGCTTTATTCATGAGTTTATTCGTTTTATTTCTGTATTTTTTATATAATAATTCACTTTGTTTATCACTAGGGTTTTTTAGATGTACTTGTAGCAACTTATTTTTTACATGTGACATTTGCATGAGCTTATCATTCATCCATTTACAGCTTTCTTTATGGGCTCTCTTGGTTACATTAATACTTATGCACTTATCATACAGATTACTGAAATTGTTACTAATGAAATTATATATACTATTTGGGTCCTTCATCGCCATAGCTGGCTCCCAGTCCAGTTTAGGAAGCTCTTGTTGAACCATTTTATTGTCTAGCTTAATGCATCCAGTTTTTGGTTCAACAATCTTGCTGGTCAAGGAGAAGCCGGTAATGAAGTGGTCCGCAATTGCATCACGCACCACTGCTGAACTAACACAGTGCTGGTATGTTTGTTTATTATTGGGAACATCTCTAAAGTAAATATGATCTATGCATGTCCTAGAGGTACCTTTCAGCGAGGTTTCAACGCGCGTATGATGTGTGATACAACTTTGGAGGCCTATTCCCGCTAAAGTATCTTGATAACAGCTTGCAATCTGGTTTGGTTTACTAATGTCAATATTTATGTCCCCACACAACAGAAGGCTACAGTTCAATGGAAAAGATTTTAATAGTTTGGCTAACTCACTAATAAAGTCACTCACATTGGAATTAGGAGGACGATAAATGGCACATATGTATGATTTGTATCCGCACTGTGTTGTCACTTCACCACATAGACATTCAAACGACACTGTATTGACAGTTTTTGATATGAATAAAACACTTTTATGGGAGTACACAATGATGCCACCTCCTCTTCTGTTTTTCCTTAAGACTGCGTCCATTGTGTAGTTTTCTAGGTGAAATAAATTTTTAATTTCATCTTTCACATTCACTTCCGATACTATGATTAAGTGAATAGTGACCGGGCTTGTCTTTATGTTGTATTCCAGAAGGGCAAAGTTTTTAATTAGGGATCTAATGTTGACATGTAAAAGTAAAAGTTTGTTTTGGTTTGAGGTTATGTCGCATGCGAATTCACTCCACTTATTATATGTAGCTTCGTAAATTCCACTTTCCATGTAGTTTAATTAAGATGTTAGCACTAGACGACAAAACACAAAAAACAGTAGGCACTCAGCTAATCGCATGATCGTTGCATTCAGCCCTCGGGGGCGCTGCCGCTGAGTAACGACGATCTGATATCTTCGATGTCCTTCTGCGAGTGTACATAGAAGATTTTCTTGTCGTTGTCCTCCTTTCTCGCCATAATTCGGCCATCTTTAAACCACACATGTTTGCACACAGGTTTTAATTCGTTTTTTGACTTCCACAATAGGTACGCCATGCTGGGAGTTAAAGCGGCCCTCACGTATATTTTTTTGTCTGTGGCAAAGTTATTTTTATTTAAGGACGTGTCTGACGGGGGTCTGGCTGGGATACTGCCGTTAGATTGGCTGGCTGTATTATTGAGATCGACTGTTTTTAACATACTGTACGTGATGTTCGTATTTTTGGACGCGTTAAGCCAGGCGTCCTGGTAGCCCTCTTTGAGCGTCACGCTGATTGGGGCGTCGGCAACAATGCGGGCCGTCTGAGCGGGCCCTGCCCGAGCCGGCGCCTTCTTCCTGTGCGCCCTCACAATTTCATGCTCGTTGCGTTGAAGCACTCGACAGACAGCTGTTACAATTTCCTTGATATTCTCGTCCTTCTGCTCCTTTACACCACAAATTTCCACGACATTACTACATTGAGTCTGTTCTAGCTTGTTGACTTTTTGGTCCAAAGCTTCATGTTTTAATTCGAGATGTTTATAAGAGTCTGTAACATGTTTCACCTTGTTCTCCATCAACTTTAACTTAATTTCTTGCTCCTTAACTCTTTCTTCGTACTCGTCAATTTTGTCTGAGTAAAATTTTAATGTCGATTGTAACTCTTCTTTAATTATATTTTTGACGCTCTGGCGTAGCTCACGTATTTCCTTGCGTATGTCAAGCAAGATGTTTTTGTCCTGCTCGCACGCATCGGCGGTTTCCGCCTCGGATTCTTCGTCCTCTGCGGGCTCGGCGGGCTCCGGTAGAATCATTGACAATCGCTTTGGCTTGCAGCCCGCCGTGCAGTAACGACATTTCCAGTCGATTGAATCCGTCGTTGATAAGGCACCTAGATGTTCTGGTGTTAGCGAGCTGCAGTTGCCATTACAGTGAAGCCACTTAAAGCACTTACTACACTGCACTCCTGGGAATTTTTTCCCTATAGTTTTAGTGCATTTACTGCATTTAACCATTTTAACCATTGCGCCGGTCAGCTATTTCAAACATATCGAATCAAGCGCTACTGTATAGCGTGAATACTGCGATCAGTGCTACGGTTCTCGTAGCAACGTCGTAGCGCTTGTAGCCGACGTTGCTGTCTCGTTCTAAAACCCGCTAGGGGAGCACCTAATGATCCTGTCGGCTAGGTGTGACAGGGAGGGTCCGACTTTATTGCGTAGGCTAAGGTGGTGTAGCCTTGACCAGTCGAGCGAGACTTTAGGGGCCCGTACTTTTGTCTTGGGACGAGGGATCTTGTAGCACTGGACACTAGTTATTAACTTTTATAATTTATTCACTTAAAGGGCGCGACTATTCCTCTCGGCTACGCGCGAGCGACTTTGAGTGCTACATATTACATAGCATCTCAAAATTGTACCTAAAACATGATAGAAAAATGTCTCATTAATGTTGGCAATCTTGATCAACGGCACTTACTAGAAAAGTTGACAATGACAACAGGCGAAAATAAAAACTAACAGCCTTTATTGAGGACACTTTGATTTTTAAAATGAGGTGTGCCTATAACTCGGCACAGGTCGGCATCAAAGTATATTTAATTTGATTAACTAATTGACTTTGAATATAATAAAAAGCGTCTGCCAATTTTTGGATTTCCATGTTTTCAGCACATGATAATAGACAAATAGTAATAATAATTTAACACGATAACAATGTGATTAAGTTACGGCGTCAGAAGTTCACTGCTAATGAGCGTTGAAGTGTTGGCATTTTCGTTGCATAAATGTAAATGAGAATTGCAATTAATTAATTGTGAAAATTATAGAGTTTGAGACATGCTGTCTATTGGTGAATAATTTTACACGACCTCTAGGTCAGGATAAGCTCATGACCTTTTCCAATTTATTATTTACGGTGGTATTACTGTGCAATAGTGTTGATTCTTAGTTAATTTTTGTAACATAGTGTAGTTAAATCTGAAAAAAAAAAAAAAAATTCGCCGTTCACTCTGTAGTGACAGGACCTAGCAAATATTTTTAGTAGCTGAAAGTTTAAAAAAAAAATTGTACAACATTCATATTGAAGTAATTATTTCCCAGTGAAAATAGCAATTTTCTTGTTCTCCCATAGTAAACTTATCACTGATTGGCAACCGTGACGTCACAATTTGAAACAAATTTGGGTGGCAGCCTATAAGGGCCTTGTACGAATGTTAAAACTTTAGTCCTGCAATTCGACTTGTGTTACTTTGATGACATAAATATTTGATATTCACAGAAAACTGCATCAGTTGATATAAAAAAAAAGTGAAGTTCTATATTCTAGAATCTATCGCTTGACGGCGAGCTTGCAATCGTGACTAAATATCGTTTTATGTATGTGACGAAACCCCTTAAAAAAAAAAAAGGAACATACCAACACGTCAACAAAAAAAAAAAAAAAACAGAACTGGCGACCAACGTTGTGCCCCTGAAATCAATATTATCTTAAAATTACGCTCACATGGTCAGAAATATCACATACCATATATTCAAAGAATATTATGCAGTGAAATCGATCGAAGTAAGTCAACAAAATTGCTGCTTATCTTACCTCACTCTTTGATCTGGTCAGTTATTAATTAAGTGCATAGTAAAATACCCGGGTTAAAAAAAAAAACTTAAAAAAAAATGTAATTAAAGTTCTTTATTGGTTTCAAAACATCCCAAAAGTAAAGAAAAAAAAAAACATTTTCTTGACTTTCTGGGAATATTAAGCGTAAAGTGAGCGCGAGAAAATTTGAAGAATCACGGGTTGGCAAAAAAAATATTCCAAAGGCAATTCGAATAAATCCAAATTTGTGTTTAATCTATGGCCTGTCTGTGGAACATTTGGAAGAAAAATATTTTGGTTGTTTATTTCATATGTTTGCAATGGTAATGAAATAATATTGAAATTGAATTTTGTGTCTACAAGAAATACAACACAGCTTAGACAGGTGGGAGGAATTATGAAAATAGAACTATAAAATATTTCATTTGGTCAACTCAAAACAAATTTCTGAGCAATGAAAAAAGCGTGAAAAGTGGTTATTGTTCGATGTAAATTGCCGGTTTAAAATTGAGGTCATATTTGAATTTGGTTTACATTGCTATGTCAAAAAAAATCTAGATAGTCTATAAAAAAAAAAAAAAGCATTGACTTATGTCTTATTACAATAAACAGGTATAAGGAGAATAAATGGTCATGCTAAGGGCCAAAGGCGGACTTAAAAAATAATGATAAAAAAAATAGAAATATAAAAACAGGATCATTTTACAATCATAAAAGTAAATAAAAAAAAACAACAACAAAAAAAATAGTAAAAGCAAAAAGTTACGTTAGCGGAATGGTCTAGAATCAACATAGAATCAACATTGTACTAGATATAAAAAAAAAGTTGATAAAAAAAATTGAATATTATAGTCAATTAGTCATGATGACGTGACGGCGGTGTGTCACATTGACAATAGTTTGATTCGTTTTGTCACTATAACGATTTGCCAAATGATAATGACAGCATATTGTTGAGAGATAGTAGCTTTCCAAAAGAAAAATAAAATAAAATAAAACTAAACAAGGAGTACAAAAATATGATTGAAGGGCTATGCCGGACCAATCAGTTTTAGGCACGCTAAAGGGACAAAGTATTAGTGTCCGGTCTAGACGTGTGCGCCGATGTCAAAATGGTCGGCGGCGGCGTTTGCCGAAAAGTCGGCGGCGGCGGCGTGATTTCGGCGTGAAATCGGCGTGAAGGTCACATGAATATAAAAGCGGAATTCGATCGTATTCTTTACTATAATTGAGATAAATACAATATAAATGTGCAATAAACACCACCAATGGCCACCTTAACCACCATCTGATCAATAGATAACAGTTTTCTCTTTCCATCATGTTTTAAAGCTTATCCACGAAATAAAGTAGCCATCGTAAAATCAGTCTCCACTGTTACACAATAGTCCCATGTAGTTCTAACAGCCATGGGACCGTAAATTGGGTCTTCTGTTTTATGTCTAACAATCCAATATCCAAAAGTATTCGCTTAAAAGTCGTCAAAATCAAAATAACTTCAGATAATGCTTAATGCAAAAGTGCGATCTTCCGAGACGATTTCAACAATGTTAGACTTGAAATAGTTAATCAAAATTGTAGACACAAGATTCACAGTTTATTATAGTATCGATATTGTAATTTAGTTAAGACCCATTGGGAAACTAAATGACCCAAAATTGTAAAACACTGCTAAAATTCAGAAGTTTAAACAAAAGTCCATAATTATGGAGAAATACAATGTGGTTGATATTTATATATCAACCACAGCGTCCGAGAAGAAAATGAATTATACGGCAACGTCTACTTTATTTCGTGGACAAGCCTTACATAATATGTATTTCCAACAATAACTGGGCTTAGACTAACTCTATTCATCTTCGTTATATGATGATAGTAATAATACGTATTATCTGCCGATGGACATTAGGTCCTCAAATCCCCTATCATAGCATGTCATAAGAATAAATAGTGCGCAACCCACATCCAATGGATTCCACCTATCTTTGCCAGGTCATCGGTCCATCATATTGGGAGCCTTCCTACACTGCGTCGACAAGTTTATGCTTGCCTTTAAGAAATCGCTTGCCCCAACGGTAATTTTGCGGGCAATATGTCCAGCCCACTTTTTTTTAAGTTGGGAAAATGCTTTTACGCATCCTGCCGTGAGACAGGTATGACGGACTACGGAGCATTGACATCCATTACCGTCTAAAAACCCAACGAGTGCCATTTCCGCTTTTGACGGGGTGATGCAGGATCGCTATGAGCATTCTACTGCGTCACTCCAGCGAGCAGCCGAGCTGCAGACCCAATGGGACACCAAATAGTTAGTGGCCCAGTCCAATGAGCATTTGGCTATTGGTGTGCTAGGGCGGAGCTAGCAGATGTGCGTAGCGTCTGCGCCGACCCCCAAGCCTGCGTCGACGGAGCGGGTGTGCAGGGTCATTTTCTCTCTCCTGCTCCGAGGCTTCCTTCTGCGAAATGGTATCTTCGCAGAAGGAGGTTACGGCTTTCCAGCTTAAACGCGATGCTCGACAGCGAGAGATCAGCTCCTATAACCTGACTTAAAGTTGCCCGGTTAGGCGCACTGAGTCTTCCTGTGCGCCACACTCATGGCATTTTGTTGACTCTTCTCGTCTAATCCGGTGCAGATATCTGCCGAAGCACCCATGGCCAGACAGTATCTGCACCAGCCTGAAGGTCAGTGCCCCGTGGCGCCGCTTCTTTCAGCGATCTAAGTGAGGCCGAATGGCTGCTATGGTTAGCACGCCGTAAGCCGATGTCCCCAGGTCCACGTTCCATTGGAGAAGCATGTGATTCTGCGCTAGATCCCGGACACGCTCCGCCTCTTGATGGCTTGGGGTTTGGCCATCCTCCCTCTGCCTTGTTTTGTACCGGTATACTTCGGCAAGGACTTTGGCTTGAAGTTCCCAAGGGGGATCCGCCGCCAAAGTTGACGCTGCAGCCCAAGAGACTGTGCGATAGGCCCGCACTGCTCTAACCGCGATAGCTCTCCGAGGTCTCCTTAAAAGGGCCTTGTTCTGCGTGGTGAGTGCATCTTCCCGCAGAGGGGCTCCATACATGGAAATGCTGCGTAGGACACCTGCGTTTAATGTCTAGCCCACTGCCACTTCAGGTCACACATTTTTTGAGCTACGTTGGTGCTTTCAGTTATTCTACGGCTCTCAACATTCCTATTTCAATCTTGTAGGAAATTCCTCTTTCCATCGATTCTTCTTGAGTGAATATCTTATTGAGTGATCTTTTTACTAAGCCCATAGTTACGTAGCACGTTTTATAGTCGTAAGTAACACTTGGTCGAAGAATTTCGTTTTGAAATATATTATACTGCGGGATATTGAATGAGAAGATATTGTGCTGTCCGGCACTACATTACTATTGAACTTTTTCTCAAATTGAGATCCACCCAACTGGACTAGTTGTCTGTCCCCGGTACACATGTTCGTCGTCTTTGAGTTTAGATCTTGACTGGAGTTTGTATCACAAAGACTAGATATTTGATATGGTCTTCGTTGATCTCCGTTGTATTTTAAGCCCAACGCATTCAGGGGCTCTACAGACATCAATTACTTTATTTTACTACTTTATAGTCGGCAAACTGAACGTGGGTAGTATAACTGATATACTGACTATTGATGTTGATGACAAAGCCCTTTCCAGACCAAAATCTTGAAGACATCTCCCTAAGCAACCAAAAACAGTTTTGACATACTGCAATAGTATGGATTTCGAATACCGGCCTTGGAGACGAACTGGACGCTACAATATAAGTACCGGTAGTCTACTTGGCTTACTTGTTCTAGTGTTTGTTGGTTACTTGTTCTTTGGACACATAGCCCACAAACATGGAAGACCTGCAAAAACTTATTGTCTCAGGAAAGTTTGAAAGGAAAAGACCGAGCCCCATGCACTGGACAGACCAAATCCGCACCACACGCAGCATTTAGGTTGCTGAAGCGGTCCACGCTGCCAAAGATTGGGGCCGTTGGCGAAAATCCGTAAAAGAGAAATTGATAACTTGATAATCACGACCCCCGGCATTGCGGTATCGGTGCAAGGAGAAAAAGTGTACTTGGTACCGCTGGAAGTAATGTATAGTATTTGTTTATGAATAAGAGGGTAACCCCTTATTCATACTCGTAAACGTCTCGATCGATTCAAATGCTTCATAGGCCACGAACGGTCGAACGGTAACCATAGGGGCAAGTTATACCTCTCGGTCTTCTGTATAACCTGACGTTGCTTTTGCAAAAACCGAAGCGGCTTGTTCGGGAGGCTGGATGTCGTCGAGCCTAAGTATCTACGTGTAATGAGTGATGACACTCGATAGGCTGATATTTTATTTCCTGTAAAAGAGCATTATGTAAATACATAAAGCAAATACGAAGCTTACTATTTAGTATTTAACACATAAGAAATTAGTCTGTTATTCAGTCAAGGCCACGCCGATTTCACGCCGACCATTAGTCGGCGGCGGCGGCGTGGCGAAAAAGGTCGGCGGCGGCGTGACGCCGGCGCGGCGCACACGTCTAGTCCGGTCTAGCCAATAAAGATGAGTATATGTTGATTGAAAGATGTCGGGTCGGACCAATCATTTCGCTAAAGGGACAAAAACAATAATGTCCGGTCTAGCCAAGGAAAATGGATTGAAGGACACCGGACAAATAGCTCCGCTAAAGGGGCAAAAAGAATAATGCCCGGACTAGCAGGTAAAGAAGAAGTGACTCTCGTGTTATGCAGAAGGATCTTTAGTCCTTAAGAGCCCTACGTTCGGGCCAGGCTAACCTGATTTATCATTTGTGGTATCAAACCAAGATAATTTATCAGTCAGGATGATCGAACAGTTAAAGTCATTCTTTCGATTCTGATATACTTTGTTGTAAAGCTGCACGCACGAGGACGTGCGTATGTCAGTATGGCCGTGACGGCGGCGTCATCATGTAGAATCTAAAATACGAAAAATATCCAATAGTAATCAATGTACAAAAACAACAGCTGCACCTGACCTGACCGATCAGGCGATCACGCCACTATGACGTCACGCCACCTGCACCCGCCCGGACCCTCTAAGTCCTATAAGTAACCTGACTGATGGTCGGTGGGGGCATTCTTGTCATCGAAATGGTCAGTTGCAGACGTTGTCTCATACGCTTTGTTATTTTAAGATTGATGTTTTAATATCGCGAAATGGTGAAGAATAAACCAGTGCTCAAATACGAAGTTGCTAATTGTCTCATTCATTGGACCCTAAACCCTACTCTTATTATAATAACAGAGGAGACGCCAATATATATTTGATATAACCGCAAACTTTAGGGGGTCTTAGTATAGGCACTAATTAATATATTTATCGTAAAATTCTTAAAAAAAAAGCAAACTTTTTTTTCACATAAAATAATTCAGCACGCAATGTAAAGCTTTCTTGTTGTTTGTCGACAGTAAACATCGTAATGGAACAAATGTCACTAGTGATAAGTGTACCCCGTACATTGCTGCTCAAAAAAAAAAACAAAAATTAATTATGGCATGGTAGTTAACGCTAAATTAATAATTGCCATAAAAGGGACCTACGTGCCAAATTTGGAGTCTCTAGGACCAGGCAGGGGTTTAGGCTATGCGTGCATCTTTGTCAGGGAGCTTCTTCTTTTATATATATAGATAACACACCAATTGGGGCAAGTCCTCAATATCTATGAAGGATTGACAACGTGTCACTGTATAAATTATGGTATTTATTTTTCCTTGTATATTGATACAAAAATGATACACACAAAATAACGTAAACAGTTAAAATGTAGTCTTGAAACAACTAAAATGTAGTTTTACATTTTCACATGTATACCATTCGTCAGTAGAATCCAAAACAAACCTAAAAACTTACATTATCCCATAATAACGCGCGTTTAGAACAATCTTGGTTTTATTACAAACTTAAAACCTTGAACCTTGAGTTCACAATTCCCATACATTTTTAATTAAAATTATTGAAATTTATGAGTATTAACGTAAAAATATATCTGCGAACGTGTTTCACGATATGCATCAAAGACGTCAAATGCTATGGAAAGTCAGCCATATTTGGTTACATTTTTTTTTTGTTCTACTCACGAATGGATTATTTGGATTATATGGATTACATACTTAGATAGCACAATTTCCATCAACGTCACTCTTAAGTAGGTATCTCAACATAAAAACACCACTCACTGACAAGGGATCTTGTTGATCTTTGCGATATAATAATATGATTAATGTATTACTTTCAATAGAAAAATAGTAAGTAATAGAGCCGGTGCTTACCGTAGATTACGGGAAAACGATGATTATGGGTATGTAACATAATATCAATATCTACTTATCACTTAAGGTTTATGGTTAGTGATAATCACCTTTTAACCTCCGTGAATTTTTAATCGTGCGTGCGCGTGTCGCCTGTCGCCACCAATACAAGAATACACCATGCAGGTCAGCCCCGCTACCGCGAACACTGAAGTTCGTAAATTTCGGCGATTTGTCTCTGACACTCCAACGGAA
The DNA here is from genome assembly GCA_025490895.1 of Thaumatotibia leucotreta. NCBI lineage: Eukaryota > Metazoa > Arthropoda > Insecta > Lepidoptera > Tortricidae > Thaumatotibia > Thaumatotibia leucotreta. The sequence goes on along the minus strand of JALPQI010008327.1, from coordinate 958 downwards.
GAGTCATTAGAGTGAGAGAGAAAAATCCCCGAAATTTGCGGATTTCGTAGTTAGCGGTAGGGTCGCAGAACTAGCAATTGAATGGGACTAACTGGGTAAAAAAAAAAAACAAATCAGACCTTTGTCTTATTTATCAGACTCTGACGAAGTGAGCTGAATATTGACTGATAAATCAGACCACGGCGGTTAAAAGGTTAATAGATAACTTAAACACCTTGGTTGGTTTGGTCATTATATTAATTAGTTATTTATGTGGCTGGCGCATAATAAGAGGCATTAAACATGAGTGTGGTTTTATGAAACGAGCCGTAGGCGAGTTTCATAATAAGATCACACGAGTGTTTAATGCCTAATTATGTACAGTCACATACATAACTTTATCTACATTCATATCATTAGTTTAGAATGACAATTTACCTTTATTTTCATTGATATCCACTAAGTAATTACCTCTAAATATAAAAATTCAAATCAGTTGAAATCACTCAATTTGAGTAAGGATATCCTACAATAAATATTTATTGAATAAAAAAACAACAAAAAGAAGTTGACTTCATAATGTTAAAATTAATATCATGACGACGATACTTTAATGTCAACATTATGATGCACTGTACTCTGCCTGTACTTTAATGTTAACATTATGATACAGCCACAGACACCGGTCTCTTAATATAGGTCATTACATTACCGCTTCTAAATAAATAACAGGGAAATTATGATATTCCTGTAGATAATAGTACTATTTTGAATGCCTTCGAATGATAGCCCACCTGTCATCGCAACAAACTGTCAAGAATTCAAGATAGCATCCCGCGGAATCGTTTATAATTGAATTGACTAAAGAAGAACTTCGCCGATAAGAGACTAGTACGATATCTGTAAGGTGTATAGTTCGGGAAATATTATTTGACCGACTGTTATCTTACTTACGACCTTTTGTTTTGAGTTGACACTT